>VYXC01013306.1:1454174-1514187 GCA_013397175.1 Platysteira castanea
AATAAATCCACGGGTAAAGAGCGTGGGCCTTCAACTCTGCCAGCTAGGCAGCACTAATGGTGGCTTTGAACCCCCGAGAAGATAACCGAGATTTTTTTTCTAAATGGGTTTGTCCTGGAGGTTTGTGTGGAGAGGGAGGAGAAATGAGGGTTCTCAGACACCTGTGGGGAAGGAGAGTTATAAAGGCACAAGTTGCCTGGAATAGTGACACTCAGGACTTGCAAGCTCGGCTCAGTCTTTCAGCTTGAAGTGTAGTAAACCCCTCTAATCGGGCTTAAAATAAGAGAGAGGGTGACTTCTTGCACAGGGAAATAGTGATGGGAAAAGGAGGAATGATTTAAGGCGAAAAGAAACGAGATTTAGATTAGATGTTAGGATTAAATTCTTTACTGTGAAGGTGGTGAGACACTGGAACCAGTTGCCCAGAGAAGCTGTGGATTCCCCATCCCTGAGTGTTCAAGGCCAGATTGAATGAGGCTTTGAGCAACCTAGTCTAGTGAAAGGTCACCCTGCCTGTGGCAGGAGGGTTAGAACTAGATGATCTTTAGTGCCTCTTGTACCTCAAACCATTCTATGATTCTGTGTTTTCATACGATAAACATCAATTGTGGAAATATTAAAATGTTAGTCTAGGCCTTATGAATAGATTCACAACTGTGTGACATAAGTTGTGTGATTGCTGTCTTTTTTTGCTACTAAATTACTGTAGTGAGTCAGGTGGAGCTTTACTGATGTTTTTGTTTCCAAATGTGAATGGAGGAGACGTATAAATGGCTTAAATTCTTATGCAGTGGTGCATCTAAACCTGAGACTTATGTTCAAGTCAAAGGCATTTGCCATCTTGACCAAAGTTGGTCAAGATGCCTGGTTTGCTGAGTTGTCTGAGAGTGAGGCAAAGAAGAAGATGTGAAAGAGAAATTGGGCAATTTCCATAAGTCTAAAAGGGAGTGCTAGTTTCGCATTTGCAGCAAAGGTCTGTAAGAGACTTGAGCCTGGGATAAAAGATATTAATTTGTGCCATTTACTTTATACATTTATTCCTAATTAAACAAATTGTGAGCCCATTATCTGTGACTTGTAATAGAGCCAACTTACAGACAGATAAATGTCAGACGGCTTCTTAGTGAGCAGATCCTGTGCAGGTGCTTGAAACAGGATCCAGTTTCCAAGGCGCAAACTGATGACCCCTATTCCTGTGGTACCAAGCTGGAGCAATCATGGTAGCAAGTGGCTAATGCCACTGCCACTAACCAGAAGGGTTCAATTTGGACTCAGAGAGCAATCAAATCACACCACTATGCAAATGAAAGAGGGAAAAACCCAAACTCAGTTATTTGGTCTTTTTGTGCAAAACAACAAAAAAGAAAACAATGACCCAGACACAAAAACATACCAGTAAATTTGGGTAGAGCTGACATTCACAAGTGTCAGACATGAAAAGTGATTCAGTTGTTGGAGAAATGGAAGGATATAAAATAGAAGCAGCAGATAAAATTGCAAGCTTGAACCTAAAATTTTAGTTCTGGTCTAGACAGCTGGAGAGAAATAACATAGGATTGGCTGTAAAGTGCACTTGCATGATGACTCTTGGCAAGGAAAACTGGTACTAGATGTGGTAAAAATGAAATCGAAGGAGTAAACATGTAGGAAATAAATTGAAATTGCAAAATATCAGGGCTCTAAGAGCTCCAATAGGCTTTAACTGCTCTAACCAGCCTCACATGGGGCCTCTGTCCACAATCCTGTCCATGGACCCATAAGCCCTGCTTCAGCTCCAGCTTGGGACTTCTGGTGTGACCCTAACTCCTGGAGAGACATCAGACCTGTGTTGTAAGTAGATTGTCTCCCAAATGGATGCCTTTAGATGTTTTTTATTGCCTGTGTTCTGTCTTGTCTTTGTTGTCTGGGCTGACTTTGGACCTGTGTTGTAACCTTATTTCCAGTTCTTTCTCTTGTTCCTGGTTGGAGAGCCTGTATGGTCTCTGGACCTGGTTCATCATTTTGCCATCTCTGGGAGTACCAGAGGGCCCTGTTCCCAGTAAGTAGTGTGATCTGTGTCCTGGATTCAGATGTGGGACGCTGCTGTGGTCAGCCAGGGCACTGCCCACACTGGGTCATCCTCACCTTGGGGCTTGCACTGCCTCAGGGAGCAGCTGGCCCTTGCTGCTTCCTGACACGATGTAAATCCTTCTAACTCATTGAAATCAACTGGGTGGTGGTTGATAACATGCATTTAACCAAGATGGGCTAAGTGAGCCTGGGTATTTGACCTGTGAAATTTGATAAGGAAAGCTTGAAAGCAAAAATACAAGGGCTGAAGTAATAGTTAGTTTGGATTCCTATATGATAAATAACTTCTTAATAAGTGTCAGGGAAAACATCCAAAAGTTTAATCCATGTGAGTTCCTCGTGCAGGTGTGGGCTAAATGAGGCGAATTGCAAGACAGTAGTGTGCTTTCAAAGTTGTTTTTTTTCAGTGAGTGTTTCCTGGCTCCAGGGATAGAAACCATAATGGCAGCTAGACAATAATGAGTGGGAGCTCGGTGAAGAGGAGGTATTTGTTGAGTCTTGTCTTAAACTTTTCTTAATGGGATGAAATTAGCAGAATTCCTTGAAATAGAGATAACTCCCTGACAGTTTTGCTAAATAACCTTCAAAACTAGCAAATACTCAACAAAGGGGAGGGTTGCTGCATAGAATCAAGCCGTGGATCTTTTAGAAAGGGGACTAGGAAAAAAGCACAAAAGGGAATAAGAAACTCTTGTTCTAGAACATTGCTAATATTTTTTAAAGGGGCAAAAAAAGCCAAGATAGATGTAATGGATGGGGTTAGCATAAGCTGTTTTATGAAGAATACTGAACCACTCAGTAGTCCTCTGACCAAGTAACCCCATCAGAGAAGAGAGAGCTGATGGAGGTTATTGAAAATCTATCGAGAAGCATGGATGTTCACTATCCCTGACTCCTCCTTGTAGTTTGTTTCTTCAGCATGAACTGAAACAGGTGGGATAATAAAGAATACAGTGTGGCATACTTGCCTCTGTATTTATAGCATAGTATGATGACTGTGTTGCGTAGTAGAAACTTTCGGAACTGAAACATTTCTAATAATCTGTGATCAGTGTATGGCCAAAAATCTGAAATCAAGCCCACATAACCTGGAGCTGCTTCAAAAAGAAGTTGTGTTCTTTTGGCCTGTGGTCGAGGAAGAGGGACTTCCTACTAGTGATGACAACATATACTATATAGGGATTACTAGTACTGTAAGCACTCCCAGATGTGTGCAGTTTTACAGTTTTTGAAAATAGCTGCTTTTGTGCAAGGAGAAGGAAATCCATTTGAATGTGACTTGACACTGACATGGTTAAAACCATCTGTGTTGGCCTCCTTGGGTTTCAAAATGGATTCTTGAATGCATGAGCTTGGATGGTCTTGAAACAAACAAAAAAGGCTAAAAAGATTAATGGCTCATAGAGAAAATCTGAGCTCTATAAAAATAGAAGTAAATGCGCCGCTGAGTATTGAGTAAGTCTAAGGAGTATAAGGAATCTTTGTGACTAAATCTCTGTCTGCATTTGGCTCCTTGAAGTCAGCAATCCTCAGGCTCCTGGCCAGCTGGAAAGTCTGTGGAGTGATGATGTCATGGTGTCTGACATGGATGTCAGACGGAGATATGGTGTTGCTGAAGAGTGAGCCACAATAGACAATGCAGAGAAGTCAATTGCGGGGTTTTCTTGAAGTTTGATAGAAGGTGCTGGTTTGCAGTAAGTGTACTCATATATTCTTTGAAAGTCTGCATGGTCGCAGGTTGTGTAGGCACAAATGGGATTTGATCACTTTAAGCAGTGATTAGCTTGGCTGTGGCAGCATAGAACCCAACACAAGTTACAAAATTCAAGTGAAGCTATCCTTGAAGCTCATTTAAGGTGTAAGGGCCCAAGTAGAGCCAAGATATGTAATACAAGGTACCTGAGATGGCTGTCTGAAAATTAAGAGGTTTGACAATGAATGGTGGTTAAGTATTTATTACAATTTACATAAAAGCTAAAAAAAAAAAAAAAAAGGAAAGTCTGAGAAAGAGATACCAGAAGACATACATTTAAAAGAAAAAAGGAAGATATTACTTATGTGGTTAGAGACTTGATAAAATCAAAAGCTTGGATCTTATTATAGTTTAAATAATTGTTTTAAGATCTAGGAACTATTAGTGATTGAATAGTTTGCTTATTGGTGCAACTGAAAGGGGGTTTCCAAGGTTATGTCATGATTCAAAATCACCAGACTTCTGTCTGCCTCCTACATAGGGATACCAGTAGCTTGGATGAATTGTGATTGATTAATGACTTTCTCTGTGCAAATGTGATTTGAAATGTGTTATGTGCTTTTTATCAGGCTGTTTATTCCTTGGGCCTAATGTGTGTGAATCACTTCAGAGATGCTGCAATTTGTTCCAAGGACCAATTATGGCCCTTAGAAAATATAGTGCATAATCCTCTCAATGCTACTTTAAGAGGAGACTGTATAATCAATTCACATTCTCATAGCCCAAGTAGTCTGTCTACAGGATCATTCATTCAAAACTAATAATTGAATATAGAACCAAAATGTCATTTGTCAAAAATGCCACACTGGGTTCTTTCAAGGTCAAAACCTCCACTGGAACAATTTTCTAATTGCTGTTTAATTGTTATATAATTCCAGTTTGTTTAGAGAGGTTTGAAAAGATCATCAGGCCAATAACTAGAAGAGTGAGAAACCAAGGTGGATTTTAGGGAATAGACCAGTAAACTCAAATATGTGGAAGATACAGGTTTTCAGGACACTTGTCTGAGAGATAAGAGAGCTGAAGGGGGTCAGATACTGCTTGAATACGTGAGTAGTAAGGACATACATAATTTTCCATTCTGCATGAAAAATAAATTCAGTAAGATAGCAGCTTTTAAAAATGGTTCTTCATTTACCTCAGGTGAGAAGGGGACAGAAAGGAAGAGAGAAGATCAGGTTATTCTCAGAAGCACAGCAAAACTAGGAAGACAATGGCACAAAATAGAAACAAATTGGATAGGTAGCAGGAAATAATTGTCTGTGTGCTCTAGCTTTAAGAGAAAAGTCAAGGCAATTGTCATCAGTGGAGGGGCAAATTTGGTTACTTTGGACCACTAACACCTATGAAGCAGATGTCATTAATGTGCTTTTTCTATCAGTCTTTACTAAAATGATCATTTGCAAGATGTAGCTAATTCAATGCAGTCCCGTGAGAAAGAAGGGGGAATCTCAGCCTGGAATAAGGCACTTACACTTTAGAGACAGTTAAGATTGGTAGATTCTTCTGAATTGGCTGAGCCTGGGGTACCTCCTCCTAGGGTAACTGCAGAATTATCTGCTGTAATCAACTGCCTCTGCAGTCAGACCTGGGATGGGATGGTTGCTCATGGCCTTGTAGTGTGTGAACTCTGTGTTGGCAATTCAAGTGAAAATAGTGTTGGTATATAAAGTCATTTTTTGAAGTCAGTCTTCTGCTGTTCTGTCACTGGGGAGTGACATAGCTTCCTGACCTAAAAAGTTATTCCAGTTTCCCACCTGTAAATAAATTCTGTGCAGCTTGCTCTCCTGCATCAAAAGATATGCAGCTGCCACACTAAAGGACTTTAGAGAGGTTTTGCTCATAGTAGTTGCTAGTTTAAAGATAGATACTGAATTACAGGTTTTACTTGAGCTGTTTGTTTAACTTGCATCCTTGACAGCTGGGCAAAATACCAGTGTCTATAAATTCATTCCTGTACTAGGTTTAGAGCAAGTAATAGAATAGTTCTAATTCTAGCCCGAAACTGGTGATCTGTTTAGTTAAAAACACATCAAATGTACTAGTCATTAAAGTAGTATTTTTTTCTAGGCAATGTTGCACTCTATTGTTACAACCCACCACTGAAGGCAAGTGTAACTGAGTTTCTTGTCAGTAGATCCCTTGATGTGGATTAGAGTGAAATGACACTGAATGACCAGTGTTTATATAGCTCGCTCTATCTATCTATCTATCTATCTATCTATCTATCTATCTATCTATCTATCTATCTATGTGTGTAGGGTTTATTTTAGAACAGTTTGCTTACAATGGAAATGAGGTATGTAGCTGTTTTGGTTATTAGCTATAGTAATATAACAATATAAAAGTATAAAGATATCACTTAAGAAAATATATGAGGAAAGGAACGAAAGAGAAAGGGTAAGAGTAGATAGTGGAAAGATATCACCACCAGTGGATCCAGCAACAAGACTTGATTGTTGCAATTTAGATGTCTGTTGATTGAAGTCATGGTCACAGTCTTGATTCACTGGGGGCGGGGGAAGCTCCCACCACATAAAGTTCAGTGGAATGAAACAGGTTCAGTTCAGGTGGGAACACTTAGGTACCTCCCCTAGGGATGAGTTTAACACTGTTGCAACACTGTGGATCAGGCCCAGTCCTCAGGTGTAAGGCCCCAGAAATGAGTCTGGGGGCACTTTGGGGGTCTTTGATGGTGTGTGACACCCTCCAAGACATGACAGCTGCCTCTCACATCAGCGTAGTTGGGCCAGTTATGCTCCATCAGAAGGGATGAACACCCTGAGGCCTATGTGTGAATAGGAGGGGGAGTTTTCTCATCTGAGACAGTTGTGTAGGGGAGGACATTGGCAAGATAAAAAGCACTACCCCACCTATCAGGATTTGCTTCTTATCAGCCTTCTCCCTTATCTGGCTCAAAACCCAGTTTGTTGATAAACAAAGGTTGGTTTGTTGTGATCAACCTCCGGTGGTGGATGGGCACCTCTCTGTCTTATGCAGATCAGAGGTTTTTCTACCACACAAAAACTTCTCCTTCTCCCTTTTGGTTGGGGGGTGCACACCTGGTCTCAGCAAAGCATCCTGCTGCTTTTGTAAATAACTGATTGTTTGAGTCATTAACATTTCAGTCTCTCAAATCTATGGAAAGTAAGCTCGATAAAAATTTTATTTTTATGGTTTTTAAAATCAACATCTCAGAGCTATTTTTTCATAACAGAATCATACTTTTTTTTTTGAGATTTGAAAACTTTGGATAAGATTTTTATCCTCTGCTAAATTATGAGATGTTTGGGTAACATTTTGGAGCAAAATATGTGTGTGTGTGGCCTCTGTGCAGAGATGCTGGATAGATATATAGCATCTATATGTATTTTGTATATACACACATATTTGTGCAACAAAGATACATTTCTGTAATGGAGTTTTATTGATAAGGAGAACATAATTTCATAAATATGCATGTAGGGCAAATATAGAGTTCCTGTAGAAATACAGAAGTTACATAAGTGTTATTTTTTAAGGTATGTATCCGTATGTGTGTGCACATGCATACTTGTCTGTTAGTCTCAGTCCTGATGCCTATGGATTCAGCACCTGCAGCTGGTTTTGTTTTTCAGCATCTGTAGGTGCACGTACAAGTCAGAGGTGATTCTGTCACCTACAGAACAGTTGGGTATGGGCTATGTGTGAGTCCAGTACATCCTGCCACAGTCTGCAGTTACTGAATATCTCCTTGTACTTTGAGAGAAGTGCTGAAACTGCTTTTTTGTCTTTGGCAGTACAAAATGACTTTGTATGTGATAAGAATCTTTTTTTGATTTCATGAACTTAAGATTAAATAGCTATTAATATCGTAATTACTGAGACAGGAATCTAATGGTGTGGTTGTGAATAATGTCATGGAGTATCTTAGAGTGAGAAGTGTCTATAATCACTCTTAGATGACTGAAGTACATGCTGCTAATACTAGATGTGGTTTTGTCTCTTAGACCCAGGCCTTCTCTTGCGTACAGCTCTGTCCCATCCCTTCTGCTGGGAAAAGTTTTCATGTAGCAATACTGTGAGCTGAATCTCTAGCGACCTGTGGGAAAAGTAACCTGAGAGGAAAAGAGCTGCGATGAGACCCTGACCTGACTCACACTGCAGCTGTGTTAAAACCTGGGCAAGGTGGATTGTATGGAAGTATGGCTGAGGACAAGGCAGGTGTGCAGAACTTCCCACTGGCAGCAGGCCACCTTTAGTTTCTGGATCCAGGGCTGAAGTGACTGCTCTAAGTGAGATCAGAAAATGTATTTTTTTGTTGTTGTTGTTCTAACTGATGACATAGATATAAAACTGGCTCTGAAAATTGACTGCAGAAATGGTGGTTCTGAGTTTTGGGATAAAATATAGCTCAAGTAAATATTTATCTCTGGCTGATGTGCCTGTTTTGTCTGTTTTTTGTGTCCTTGGCAGAATCAAGATCTAAAATAAAAAATCATTCTAAGCAATTTGTAACATATCCATCATACATAAAAATCAAATGTGACATTCTTTCACTGCTATTTATTCCATGTGTTGAAATTTAAAGCTCCCTGTGGACTATGCTGTAAGAGAAATACTGGTTAATGAAGCATTTCATAATATTTGGTGTATATACTGAGCAGATTTTGCGAGAATTCAGAGTTCTAGTACAGGATAAGAATGAGGAGCTATGGAGTATTAGGACCTGTTTAGCAGAGATCAATAAAAAATCAGAGCTCAGCTCCAGAGAATGAAGATAGAAGCATATTTTACCCTCAGTGAATGTTCCATGCTATGCTTTTGTTATATGATAAGTGTCATTCTTTGCTTAATCAAAAATCCCTGTCGATTCCATTGAGAATGTAGCCAAAAGAAATAGTGCAATACCAGTTTTTTTGGACTCTGCCATTGTATTGCACATTGTAAAAATGATTAAGATTTGTTAAGAAGTGTTTCTTAAATTCTGCTAAAATATTCATTAATTTGTATACATATATATATACATTTTAATAGAAAGCAGTAAGTATAATTTTACAAGCAGTCATTAGTGTCAGCAACTTCTATTCATAGTTTGAACATGATTCAGACGAGAAGAACCAGTGCATAAGTTTAGTGGGATCATTTTCCAAATCAGGAAATGGCGGTATTTGACAACATGATATTTATGGTATTTGCAGAGCATTTATTCAGGTATTTGTTGTCTGTAGCCTCAATGACTTCACTGTATAATAGGTGTACATTACAAGAGAAGTAGTACTATACTGTTTTATTGTAATAAAAATGCTATTTGTGCAATAAGGCATGAACTCTGATCTCATTACATAGGCTGTGTATACATGCAGTTGAAAGTTTGTTTACAGGCTAGTTTATGCCCCTAATTAAGACCTTAGTTATAAACCAGAATTCTTCATCAAGATGACAACTTCCTGAGATTTTAACATGTATTTCCAGCCTTGCCAGGGAGTGACAGGTCTTGTTGGAGTTCTGCAGGAAAATAGAAAGTAAAATAGCTTAATTTTTCTTAGAAATACTCAAAATTGCAAAAACTGATATACAGATGCACTGAAGAGGTACTTAGAGATCCATTTAATCTGAAATTAGGACCCTGCTGTGGCTCAGCCTGTTCACTGACTGCACTGCCTACTGTGCTAATATCAGTATTGCAGCATGGATATATAGATGCCATTTGGATAAAAAGTATCAAGATTAACTTAAATGTGGCTAATTTGTGTGACATACCAATTTGAAGATGTACCTGAAAGGTTGAAACTCAGATGTCCTGGGCTTAGAAACTTCCTAAGAATAGATCTGTCTGCCATGGCCAGATGAAATGGAGTGAGGAGATTTTTCCTGTCTCCCTTTTCATCCCTTGGAAGATGTTTTCTTCACCAAGGAAACTTCTGCACTCACTTCTGCTGCTTAAGCCTCTGGTTAATTGTGTCTTGAGTCTATGGTTGGATGCCACCAGTGGTGATGCCTGTCAGCCCTGTTGGACCATTAGTGGCATAAAGTATTTAGAGGATGTGGCTTCCTGAAATTCTTGAAGATTTCCTCAGTTTGTACTGTCATTAGGTTTGGGCATCTCCTTGTTGATGGTTTCAGACCTTTTGTTATTTATGTATTGTGTTTGTTGGCAGAGATGTGCTACTTTTAAAGATCTGCCTGAGGATCACTGCTAAGTGACAGTGCAGACTGCAGTAAATTTTTCAGCAGCATGACTTAGGTTTGAAGCACGTGTGGGTCAAAGCATGAGTGGAAGGTGATTCTGAAAGCTGCTGAATTCTCAACATCCTCAGGATTTTCACACCCCTATTTCCATGTGGTGATGGAAAGCCCACAGTTAGTGTGGGCTGGCATGTCCCATTCCTTGTTGAGTTTTTGGAATGGCAAAAAAGTTGCCAGAACTGTCTTTGTGCAAAGGCAAGGATCTGAGAAACTCCGCTACCTTAAAATCAAAGCTCAACCTCTTGAGTCTTTTTCTAACCTTTTCTTGTGTGTTGTCAACAATATTGTCCTCTGATAAGAAAAAAAAGGGAGAGGTTTCAGCCTCCTTCTTATCATATTTGTTCATATCGCTGGGAAGAAGTTTTACTTTTTCCCAGTTAAGAGTACATAATGCTTTGAATATTTGGTACTTTTACCTCATTTGGGATAATTTCTGTTGTGTATTCTTCTTGCTGTCCATGCCAATGTTCATAGTCTGTCATGAAAGTCTGTTTGAAAACAGATGCAGAACACTAATTCAGCTCCTGGCCCAATTTATATAATCTATTTTTTTTGTTCAACCAAATCATGATATGCCATTTTTTTTCTTTTTTCTNTTTTTTTTTTTTTTTTTTTTTTTTTTTTTTTTTGGCTCTGCTTTGCTGTACTGTGCCAGGAAAAAAGTTGGCAAGTTCCATTCAATTTCCATGTTGTTGTTGAGGTTAAATGACCCTCATAATCCTTGCTGCATTTTTTGGCTCTTCACTTGTATCTAGTAGCCTACTTTGTAACATTTCTTAATTTAATCAGATTGGGAGTCTGCTCCAGATGTCTGGAATTCAGTTTCCTAGGTATCCTACTATCTTTGACTGAGAGATATTCCGGTGTCTGAATTCCTTAGTTCATTTGGGTTTCCTGAAGAGTCCCCTAGGTTTACTGAAGTTTATGATAACTGAGTTATGAAACTATTATTTTCACCCTTTGATTTACTTTATACTAACCCACCTTTCAATGTTAAACTATTTAAGTCTTCATTACATGGCAAAATAAAATTTAAATAGTGTAAGTTTTTGTTAGCTCTGGCTATGTGTTATGCACGTTTGTTGGTTGTAACATCCAATAGCAAGTTGCCTCCACCCCTATCATTATCTGCTACTTACTGTTGTCAGTTCTAATCTTTGTAAGGAAGTTTTCTCCTGTCAAAAAAGATATTGTCACAATAGCTAATAGTATTTCACTTTCCAATGATGCAGTGATCATTATCCAAATTGATATCTGACTGTGGATCTCATAAAAAGTGTTTCCTTCATAACACCTTATAGCTTAGTGTCATCTTTAGAATTATCTTTCCTAAATGGTATCTGTCCTTCTATATCTATACTCCAGTTCGGAATTCTGTGTTGTCAAGCTTATGTTTTCTCCTTAACATTTATTTTTACATCCTGTAAATGTAATTCAAGATTTCTATTGTGTTGAGGAAACTTTTGAGAATTGTTTACACATCAGAGGTGTTTCTTACTCCATTCTTATATAGAGCAGACTCAGGCATGTCATCTTCTTTTACCTGATTGCTGTTCATGGTCTTAAGTCTTTTTATTTACCATATGTTCTGTAACCACAGAATTTTTAAATGCATGTCTGGGTTCTCATTTACCCTATATTTTTGCCTTCCACTAGTGTTTGGAGATCTTTCATTTCTTAGTTTAAAGCTGGTCTTATCAGAGGTGTCAGCTTTGATCCTAGGTAGCTATTCCCTTGAACGTTCAAGTCAAATTTATCTCTTGAAAAATTACTTCCTTCAGTAAATGCACCAAAACAGTCAAACACTACACATGCTTTTTATAGCACTCATCATTTAACTATTGGTTAGTCTAATCTCTTATTAGACATTTTACTCCTCTGGTGACTTGATGCCCCTGAAGTTCACACAAATATCTGTTTGTTTGCAAGTATTCCCTGAAACAGTTAGTCCTTGATATTTTTATTTTCCAGTGGGAATTGGGCAGTACTGGTTCTGGGGAGTTGTAATTGTTCCTCAGGTTCCTTGTGACATTCCCAGTTGCAGGTCCACCTGCCAGTTGCATGTAACAGACATGATTCCATTTTGGTTTTTTGATCCCTTTCTTTGAAGAGACTGTCACAAGTAGCAAGGAGGCTGTGATAACACAGACCTGCTCTTGTGGTTTTAAGCCCAGCTGGAGATTAAACCAGGACTGCCTGCCTCTCCATGTGTTGCTGTGAATCTCCAGCCTTTTCTTATGAGTGTCATTTTTAATTCCATCTGGAACTCTGAATGTCCCTTCTGTTTTCTTTCAGTGTTTCTATGTACTGACTTAGTTCTTCTTTAGTTGCCAATACTTGATATTCTTGTTGTCTTATTTCAGAGCTAGCATCTATTTCCTTCCTTCATGCTACCCTTATTTTGTTTACTTTTTTTCTCTGGGGCATCATCTCTCTTCTGTTCTGTTTCATATTCACAAGTTACTATAGTCCTTCAAATTCTCCTTGTCTTTTTCTTCTGTGAGCAGATATCCTCAGCTAGCAATGGTTTTCACCTCTTGTTGTGCTTTACAACTGAAGGTTTCACGGAGATGCTCCTCTCTTCCCCTTTATTCCAAAAGACACATTGTCTCTAACATCATCAATTGAATTCTGAGCCTTTATGAGCTCACTGTGTGTGCATTTTTCCAGGTATCCACTGAATGATAATAAAGATCCCACTTTTTCATTGCTTTGTATCCTTATCCTACTGCATTTCAGGGATAATGATCATCCATTAATAAAGTCTAATTGCCTTTACCTAACCATCCCTACTTGGAGTTGTGACCAGAAGATTTGATGACTCATCTGACATGCAATCTTTTTTTTTTTTTTTTTTTAATATCTGCTTATTGAACTACTCGGGTATGTTGAATTGACCCCAAATTACTTGCTGTTCTCAAGGATGATGTAATCATTGTCCTTTACGTTACTACTTGTACCTTGAAACTTCATAATGTCTCTTGGTAAGGATACCCACACTGTGTATGCTATTGCACTAATAAATGAAGCAGGGACAAGTTGTGCCTCTCTTGCTCTACAAGAGTTTTTGTTTAATACATATATGATTGTGTGGTCATTTTTTTCAAAATTCAAAACATATTGACAGCTCTCAGAGCAAATGCATATTGCTGGTGTGTGTTGTGGAGGGAATTCTTTGAATACCAAAAGAAGGATGCTGTGGGTAAAGAACATGAGTTTAAAAAAAAACAAACGTGTTCAGGGAATAATTGAAAGTGTAAACATGAGTAACAAATCATTGTTCTGTGTGTGTTCAAAAGGTAAATGTTGTAGAGACCTGTAAGTCCAAGAAGTGATTAATGTATGAAAGAAGAGACAATATGGCTGAAAATTTAAACTTTTTGTTTTTATTAATGTAGATTTAGGAAGAACTGGGTGAGATTTTTCAAATGGTAAAGCTTTTTGGTGGGGAAAAGTGTTGGGGGATCTTTCTCAAATCTAGTTGTTGATGGATGAGGTCTCTGAGCAAACAGATAAAAAGGAAAAGAATACATCTACAGACAGAGATGATATTCACTCAGGAGCTCTAAAGAAACTTGGAGATGAAACAGCTGAAACATGACTACAGGTCAGTAAATTCAGTGTTATGTAAGCTAGAGCAAACCTTTTTTAAGAATATACATATTAGGTGGACAAGTAGAAAACATATATTAGGATAAGCCTTCATCTTCTGTTTAAAAAACCCAAGAAAATCAGGTCTGACAGTTTTTTCTGATTTAGTAGATGTATTCCCCAAAGCAGTTTATCAAGATTTCTCTGGAAAATCTTCTATTAACTAAGAGACCATGGGATAACAGGGAAGGTTCTCATATGGACTAATAGTGGATTATAAACTAGGGTAAAGGAGTGTGTGGGTAAAACATCATTTTTCACAGTGGAGGGAATTTGCCAACAAAGATGACTATTCTGTGGTGCAATATGTTCTTTAGCATATTCCTAAATGATCAGAAGAAGAATACTGAGGCAACAGTTTGCTGATGATACCGTCTACTGATGATAAAGAGCTGCAAAGCACTCCAAGAATGCTATGATAAAACAGCTGATTAAATTCAATGTAGATTAATGGGTAATGATGCCCTTGGGAGTGGGGGGGAGGGGACACGATGAGGAAAGAATGGTCCTAATTTAACATATTCTTGTATGGGTTGTGAGTTGACTATTACAACCCTAAATCTCATTCTGGGTGGTAATAGATAGCTTTATGGAAACAGGAGAGCAGCACTGAGTGGCAGTCAAAAATCAGATAGAATATTATGAATTATTGTGAAAGGAACAGAGAACAAATCAGAACCTCATTATGCCACTTTGCAAATTCATCCTGTACAATCATTGTGAATATAGTATGGAATGCTAGTTTCTCAAATTAAAAAGAATATTACCAAATGAGAAAAAGCAGTTGAAAAGAAAAGAAAAGGAGATGGGGATGATGTAAGAATGAAGTATCTGTTTCATTTTTGCACAGAAAATAGAATAAAATAAAGAAATATGGAGTTGTTTGCCTGTGATGTGACTGAAGAGCCGTTTTCTCTTTCTCCTCTCTTTCCTTTCTTTTCTTTTTTTTTTTTTAAGATTATTTCCCTGTTTTGTGATTAATTAATAGGCAATATATGGAAGCAGAATATCAAAAAAGAGGCTACTGTGGAGCTCAGGACTAATGCTTGACAAAAGTCACTTTTTCTATGAAGCAAACAGGTTTAGGCATATATATGTGGACCGCAGATATTGTCCTCTGATTCTGCCACTCATGAGGGAGGATCCAAAATACTGCAAGGATGAAAGAATGTTATGTCCCCAAAATGAACATGGAGATGGTCATCACATGGCACATTTTGGAAGACAAAAAGAAGTGGACACAGTTTGAGAAGAGACAAGAATGATGGTGTAATTTTATCACTTTGCAAGAGCTTACAAGACCTCAAAACATGAGCAAGTATGATAACAGCACTGCTAGATTAAAATAATTCCTGATAAAGAATATGGATAATAATATAATATTAGTCTGATCTCAAATAAGATTTTTTTAAAATTGTTATTATTTTTAGTTGAATTGAGCCTTGTCACATAAGCCACAATGAAGCCAAGGACAAGCATTGAAACAGAAGATAGATGTAGCCAAAGGAAGGTGGGTACACTTCAGAAGGGCACAGGCTTCTGAACACAGTATTCTAAAGGAATGTGGTAAATACAATTCTGTGTGAAGAAAAGCAATATGAAAACAGTGTGAAAATATGTAAAGGACTTAGCATGAAAAGATGTTAGTTGTAGTAAAATAGTGGCAAACGCTTTTCAACAGGAAAGGGTAATTGCTGGAGGAATAAGAAAATTTGAAGAAATGTTTGAGGGCTTCATCCTGGAAAGAGAAAGGAAGTTTTAGCATGCACAAAAAGTTAAATTCGTTCAATTCTTTCATGATATGTCTCCTGCAGCAGAGTATGATATGCCTGTTGCTCTGCAGGGCCTAGGGGAAGAAATCCATAGAGTGGGTGCAGTTGCTGTTCTCTTTAAGGGTGGAAAAAACTCTCACATGATAAAATGTTTTTTGAATTCATGTATTCTTAGTAACTATTTATGTAAAGAGAGAATTATTTTCAGTATTACAGTTAGAGCTACCTGTTAGGTAATGCTTGAGCCCAGGTTTTTTGTTGTTTGTTTGTATTTTGTTTTGTTTTTTACATTTTTCTCGATGCAGTGATAGGTGTCTGATAAGCCTCCTGGGAGAAAGAGGTGCTGTACAAACATCTGTATGATTTCAGCAATCTGTTTGGAAAACATTGCTTCTTCAGAGTGCTGCATTTAGCAATCATTGGCATCCAGTGGATTTCACAACTAGGAATGATAGAAAGTTAGTCCTGGAGTGAGCACTAAGGCATTTATACTGAACCTTTTGAGTTAGGACAAAACTTTAGAGACATTTTGCTACAGAAAGGAGGCTTTCAAAAGAGTCAGAGCCCTAAGCTGAAGTGAAGGAAGGACTCTTACACACTATCGTGTCTAACATTGTTCCTTGGTAGGGTCAATTGTGCTTTAAAAAGACTTAGACAAACAGTGATATTTATGCTATTAAGACTTGGACCATAGAAATACATATATAAATAATCCCTTAGAAATGTACTAAAACTGCAGGCAAAAAATAAAGCAGGAAAATACATCTCGGGAGCACAGGGGGAAAAAATATCCCATGCAGTAAAGTGAACAGAGTTGCTAGCCTTGGCTGCCCATCTGTTCTTTCACTCCTCTGAGAAAGCCCTCCCTGAACATGCTGTCACTAGAAAGGTCACCATAAAATCAAATCCATTTGGACTAGCCCTTCTTTAATTTAATAATAGCTCCTATTGGGACATTAGGCTGTTAAATCCAGCTAAGTGTGGGTACAGCTATTCCACCACAGGGTTGTGAAGACAGTAAAGCCCCTCCTAGGGCTGAAGAGGAAAACAAGGTCTAATCAACAGCGCATTTCAGCCACAGAGGGACAAAGCAAAGCTTGGTTTGCTGTCTGCTATCACTTTATGGTTTAGCTCAGAGAACTGAAAATATGCATGTCTGCAGAGTTAGACTGTTTTATTCCAGCTGCAGGTGTATATTGGCAGAGCAAAATGAAAACCTCAGCATTCTGGTGTTCAGGAGAGACCCATAATTCATAAAAACAACACTGTGCTATGATGTTACAGAGCTGAATGATTCAGCTAGTATTGGAGAAACAGATATAGTTTTAAATACTGTGTTGGAAAAGACATAAATCCTTATATATCAGCATGTACTGCAGAGAAGTAAATGTTTTCTGCTCTGCATTCAGCAGGAGATGAATTAGTGGTGACTCAACCAGCCATTTTGCTCAAGAAAAATGTTAGAAAATAGGTGTAGTGTGTAGAGTGTCACTGGGGTAGGAAGGGACCTGTTGGTTACAAACAAGTCTCTACAACTATTTTAGGGTGTTTTCTGAAAAGGAGATGGAACAGTGACTTATGACTGTGTGATAGTATCACAGGAAATCTCAGACGGTTAGGTAGTGGGTTATTTAATGTTTTATTGGGGAAGAAAGATACAAGTAAAATACCTCGAACTGCCTTTGCAAGAGGTTTTTAGAAATGGTTGTTGGGCAGTGTAGAAACTCATGTAAGCGACAGCCAATCGGCTAGATCTCCTGCATTAAATAAAACATGCTTTTGCCAGACTTCTTGGCTCTGACCATTACAAGAAGATACAAAATGCTTTTCTCTCATTGTCCCAGTAGATATTTCAGATTGGAATAGCTTAAACAGGAAAAGCAGCAGAACATCCCAGCAGAATTACCAAGGACTTTGTGTTTCAGACATTCTGCAGAGAGCAGGTGTTGAGTTCAGATCTCCTCAAGTGGCGAGCAGTTAAATAGCCTTGTGCATGTAAAGAGTTGGCTGTTGTAAATCCAGGGGTTCAGTAGAGTGAGAGCCATCTCCCATCTCGGTTTTGTGCCTAACTCTACCTCTCCAATCCATTGCTTTGCCTGCTTTAACAACACTTGTGATAAAAATAAAATGTTTCTTGCCAGAGAAAAATGAAGTAATTTGGTTTGTTCCAAAATGGAAGTAGCTTTGTTTTCCCATATTGTTGAGGATAAAACAAATGTGTTCTTACCTGCTACTGTCAAGATGACTTTCTTGTTTTGCTTGGTCAGGTTTAATGTTCATTCTCCAAGCAGAAATCCACTGTTCTCTCAGCCTTTCTGTCTTAGTGATCATCTGCTCCCCACTCATTTGCAGAATGAAGAGCTGAGCCTCAATATGTGCCCTGAGCCCTTACACACCAGAGGGGAAGGGACTGTGTCCACCTGCACGCTGCTGAACTCAATGCAGTGTAAAACAGTGTCCACCTCTGTACAGATGCTTTTTTGTAGTGAGACAGGGTGGACAGTAAAAGGAATAACATTGTTCTTTCACTGAAATGTAATTAAACCAGTTAAAATGGAATAAGAAATATAAATTCAGTATAAATTGAAATAAGTGTATCCACGAGACTTTTAATACTGGTTAATAGCATTAATGCTACGTCTTTTTTAAAGTTGCATGCTTCTGATTGGAAATATGTCATCAGTGTATAAATATTCTGTGGATCGGTAAAGGTGTAAAACTTATATTAGCAAATTCTGACTGAGCAATCAGGGAGCATAGAATAAATACAGGAATGTTTTATACTACAATAGATGGCCAGTCAGTGTTCAGCTTCTGTAAGAGGATATGCCTTAAAATGTGGCTACTGGAACATAGAGATACTGATTACCTGCATTTTTTTTCCTCCAGATTTAACCCATGTCACACAGGTGACTTCATAATGATCTTAAGTTTTGACAAGGATAAATTGTGTTTTAATTAATTGTTTTTAATTTGTTTTGATACTTCCACAAAGTAATTGATCTTGTCTTAGAAAGGACCATTAGATCATTTAGTTCTGGATGGCAAGATAGCACAAACCCTAGATCATTACATGCATAGAGCTTAACAACTCATAATCTATCATACTCTTTCAGAAGTGTAGGTAACCTAAATTTCAAACCTGTAAGAGATGAGTCAATATTCTATATCATTGTTAAAAAATGGTAACTTAATTCTATTTGAATTTTTTTAGTGTTAGTGATCACTTATGGGTTCCACTTTTACTCTTCTCAACTAAAAAGCCTTTTAAACTGCTTTTTTCAATGAATATAGTCATTTGCTCAAAATCACAACTTAATCTTCTTTTGGTAAACTTAGCCGATGCAATTCTTGAATTCATTTCATATGAGGCTTTGTTCAGTCTAGATCACTTCTGCACTTCCTCTGTCTAGATATAATTATATATTATTTCTGAGAGTAGAATTACAGTATAATTACGCTGTAGTTCTCATTAAGGGCACAAAGAGATAAAGTGTATCTTGGTATTCTCACATACTGCTATTCTGTTTACACACACACTTAAAGTAGCCTTTTTTGGTGGCAGAACTAGGCTGGAAGTTTTTGTTCAGCAGTTTGACAATTATTTAGGAGTCATAAGGGATGACTTCATTGTTTTACTGAATATCCTTGAGTACAGTTCAAGCAGATATTCCTTGCTTCTGTATCTATTTGAGAGTATGAAGTTATGTGCTATAAGAATGGGCTTAAACTTACTAAATTAACTTTCACATCACTCTGCACAGTTGCCCTCTCTACCTTAATATTCTGCAGACTTTGGTGGATTTACAAATCTGATAATGAATCAGTTCTTACTTCATTCCAGACCATTTACAAAATATTGAAAGGCCTCAAGCTTTATAACACACAAAATCATTACAACCTGATGATTGTTAGTGACTGTTTACATCACTGAATAATTACTATTTAAGTTTCATAAGTTACTCAGATCTTTATTGAATAATGGGATTTTGAGTGGCAGAATAAAGTGCTAGATTCTTTTGCCCCTTTGAAAAAAACATGTTTCAGGGACTGCTTTTCCACTGCTGACATCTGTCTTGTGTGGCCAGTGAAACACAATTTCAAACACCTTAAACCAAATATTGAAGTTCCTAGTTTTTATTTCTGAGGTACTTGCGATACATGATTTGAAGCCCTTTTTGGAATCACAGTCTTACTGAGTTTGGAAGGGCCTCAGGAGACAGCCTAGTCCAGCTGTCATGTACAAAGCATGGGCAGCTAAAGTAACTTGCTCAGGACTCTGCCTAGTCGATATATATGGTCCATATTTCCAAGGATGGAAACTCCACAACACCTCTGGGCAGCCTATTCCAGTGTTTGTATAATGAATTTTTTTGTCTGATGTTAAAATGAAATTTCTTCTATTACAGTTTGCACCCCTTGCCTCTTGCTCTGCCATGGAATATGAGTCTGACTCCATCATCTTTATTTCCACCTCTTCATACACATTGGTAAGATTATTGTGAGCCTTCTCTGTCATATGCTGAACAGTTCTAGCTTTCTCAAGCACTTTTTTTTTTTTGAATGAGATATGCTCCAGTCTTCATAGACTCAATCCAGAGATTCCTAAGGAAGTCTTATTAATGAAGTTCGAGGTGAAGTACCTTTACCCATGTCCATTATCACTGGGTCCCGTGCCCGATTCAGTGTCAGTCCTGCTTTTTCACCTATGATTCCTTTTGCTGTTGGTAGGCCTTCTTATTGCCTTTCATATCCTGCACTAGATTTGACCTCAGGTGGCCTTTGGCGCGCCTAATGACATCCTTGGGTATTCAGTACCTATATATTTCTCCTGTATGACCTGACCCTGCATCCCTCCCTTGCATGGTTCCTTTTTATGCTTAAGTTTAGTCAGGAGCTCCTTGTTTAACTAAATTGGTCTCCTGCAGTCTTTGCCTGACTTCCTACAGGTGGGGATGAACCATTCTTGAACCTGTAGGAAATATGTTCCTCAAAGAGCAACCATTCTGAATGCATTTGTAAATTTGATTACGAACAGCAAAGGAGAGACTTGGAACTACAGATAGTGGAGCAATAGAACTGTTTTGAAGTTAGGGTTGTAAATTTCAGGGTTAAGTGGAAATACTGCAGAATTATTACTTCCTTTCATGTCTGTCTGCACACGGAAATACAGGTATGTGGAAAAACATAAGTGAAAGAATTTGGAGAAGGAGATGCAAATTTATCTGTGAAGTTTTGGCTTTGAACAAAGCATGAAAGTGTAGGGTAGATGGAAATTTAAATGGACTGTAAAAATAATCTTTGATCTTACTGAGTTTCTCTAGGTATGATATAATTCCTGACAGGCCTCCAGGTCAATGAATATGCCTTCAACTCAAGCAAATGCAGCTTTCTAAGATAAAAGATAACTTCCATGTTGTATAGTAACACAGTTGATGCTTCTGATTGCCATTGTCCCCATCAGGCAATCATTTCCTGTTTTGCAGGTCTCTATAAGACAGCATGCAAAACCACATTTCACTTTGCATTAATGGGAAAGATAACACATTTTACGTGTTGCATTTTCAGAGATAGCAAGGGAAGAATAACCTCTAACATTTTGCCTTTTTATGATGGTCCTCTGTGCTCAGCAGCTGAAGTTTGGGAGGGGAGATTTTCTGTAATTTCTCTTTTTTAAAATTAGACTGCACTATACTTTGACATCAGTTCTGTGGAGACAGATTAGAAGTCTCATATATTCCAGTTCTGCAATATGGCAAAGAAAAAAAAGAACACTTATTGGAGGAAAAAATGTACATGTTTTATGTTAAAAGTTCAGTTTTAATAAACAAATGAATTCAGTAAAATTGAAAAGGCTTATGTAAGTGTATTATGTTTAGATACTTTATATAGCTGAAAGGTGTATATAGCTCAGTGCAAACATTAGGAGTTTAGAGAAAGTTGCATGAGAAAATTCATTTTGGATGTGCTGTTTTAGCTCAGGCTCCCTCTTTGGTTGAAGGTTTATGTTTGATCAAGGTACTTCCTATTTCTCTTTTCCATTTAATTCCATTCTTGTAAATGCATTGCCTTTATAACAGAGGTGGCTAGAAGACAGCTAATTCTATCATTATTCAAATATGAAAGTTCCATAAGGAGAGCAGGATATGCCAGTAAGATGAGTTGATGGTCTGTTTTGTTTTATCTGATTGTTTTAGCACCTTTCAATTTCCTCAGCCATCGCACTAGCCAAAAAAAAGTGTGAGTCTGAAAATCAAAAAGATGGGGAGGTAATTTGATGCTGTTAATCTTAGATATTTTGGCAACAGACTGTGAAAATGTGCAAGAAAGTTTGCAAGTGGTTTGAATGAGTATGTGGAAAGATGTGGATCTGAGGTATCTTTTTAAAAATAAAATAAAACACTCTTAACATGAAAAGAGCTTTCTATTTTTTCCTGGTGTGAAAATTATTAGCAGCTACAGGCAGTCTCCATCTGGGAATTTGGAACCTACTGTCTGGTCTTTCAATCAGATTAGTTGGTGATACTAGAAGGAACGAATCATACTTGGAAGAATTGTGTGTAGTTTATGACAACAAAAGGCTCAACTGGCAACATGTGGTTAACAGCTCACAGACATCTGGTATAAGCCATTTTCCTGAGGAATTAATTTTTGTTGAATGTATATCTCAAAGCTTTCCTTCTTTAAGGAAAGGCACTTGCTAGAAATTAGATAAAGAAAAAATAAATACTGTATCAAACTTTCAGCATTAACTTGACAGGAGAGGAAAAACAGTAGATTTGGCCTTTTAAATTTTTGTTTGTGGTGTCTTAAGAAGGACTGATGATCTGTTGGTTCTGGGCTTTTTGAGGGGGAGGCAGAGATGAGAAGGATTAGATTTTTTTCCTGCTCTATTTTTATACTTGAAAGTATTAGCTATATTGTGTCACGATTAACTGATGTGATCCAGTGGCTTTGTATTGCTCCCAAGGAATGAAAAACATGTAAGTATGACAAACAAACAATAAATAAAAATCCTGGTGGACAATTTTGCATTGGCAGTGGATTTCTCCAGTGGTTCAGAACTGACAAAGTATTTCCAGTCTTCTTTCCAGCCAGGACTTGAAATAAAAGAGAACAGACAGGTGCAGGCATTGACTATTACAACTCCTGAAGAAGGCTGAAGATTATAGTGCATTGAATAGGCAGAAAATTTTACCTCTCTTCTTTGTTTTGCTAGTGCTTTCCCTAGAAGGATATAGGGAAGCGATATGGGAGGCTGGGATTTTTCCAATCTGTAACCAGAGGGATGAGAAAGCATTTTCTTTTATGTACCAGTAGGAGACTTGTTCTGACTAAGCAATTGTGTTAAATTTGTATGTAGCTCAAAAGCTGATGCTTCAGTTTCAGATATAAAAACAAGTTGTTTGTTTGACAAGTTGTTTGGACTTCGAAATCATTATATAGTGTTGTAAGAAGTAACACAATTTCTTAGATATTTTACCTATAATATTAATATTGTTTATTCAACACCTACTGAAATGGGAAATAGGTTCTAGACAGTCTGGATAATCTATTAGAACTTATCCACTGGTTTCACTGCCAGTTCTGATGCCTTCACAGCTGCCTTCCCATCTGTCTCCAGAGTTCAGATTTCTTCCAGACCTCTACCTAAGGTCTCCAAAACAGCACTTGTTGCTTCTATTTGGCAGCAGCCATTCTCCCCTAATGTCAGTGACTTCAAAGGTAGTTGGTAAGTATCAATGTTCAGTAAACTGGATGTCCTCACAAAGGAAAAGGACTTCAGGAAGATCTCAAAAGTCTGAAATGGTGTTATTTATATTTGTTTCAATGTCAATGTAGGAATGAACTAAATAATAATGGAGAAAGTAAGGAATAAAATAAGGCAAGAAAAGAAGAATTGAAATGGGCCAAGGATGTAAGTAAAAGATTGAAGGAAATTTAAAAGGTAATTCATAACTTTAAGGTAAAACCCAATTCTTCAGCAGTTCTATTAAAAATCAGTAAAATGATTAAGTTAAGGAAGACTTACAAATTACTTAAATTCTGAAACTTTTTAAAACTCTCCCCTTAATAGGAAAAATAAAAAGAAATCCTCTGAAATTTGAGTAACTTGAGGTTTTCTTTGGAAAATAACATTAAGATTGCTCAAACATACAGAAGATAGAAAAAGTCAATTAAAATTGTACAGTCGATCTTTTAACTCTATAGACTTAGGATCAGAAAATAATTGATAAAGGGCAAGACAATATCAGGAGGCATATGCATATATAATCTGCCACTCTACATGGTCATCTTAAGGAGTCAGAAGATAAAACCTATAACATAATCCTCTGAAAATCATTTGGTATGCCCTGTGAACTACAGATACACTGTGGTTTTTTTTGGTGTTATGTTAGTCTTTAGGAGAGTGCCGTCCCAAGGAAGTTCATCAGTGGTGTGGGAAACACTGAGCCTTGCACAGCTACAGCAACTCTTGAGACATCTCTCATTCCCACAGATGGCCCATTGTGGCTGGCTTGAAACCTGTGCTGCTGAAGAGAGCCATCCTTGTCCGTGCCTTCCACACTTGTCTCCTGCTCAATTTAGACAAGGACACCACTGTTTGCAGGCAGTTACACAAGCAGGGCACACCCACAGACAGGGCAATGGTCTCCTTGGCTGGAGGCAGGGACTCACCATGGTGGAAACTGCCAAGAGCATGGATGTGAGGTGGTCTGCTGTAGGTTTAAAGGTCTGCACTAGCAGAGAGCTGCTCTGGGGACTTGAAGGTGTTTCTGTCTTGATCTTCAGAGATTCTATGAGCTGTGAGGTAGTGTTTACAGTAGTAAATGGACTCAAAGCAATACTGAAGTAAAACCCCAAAATGTGTAATAGCCAGGGTCAGGGAACACAAAAGTCTCTTTTGCTGCTTCCTGGCTAGTGATACTATGGCACTCCAGATATTACAGGCATGTGTCTGTAGCTGCCTCAGAATGCTCAGTGGTATCTCATAACCACTTTTACAGAGATTTCGTATTTTTCCCTTTGAAGTTGCATTTCTTGATGCTTCTTTGGGAGTTGGCAGCTTCAAGTTCACAGACCATTCCCCTGCTTTGTTACCATAGCACCTTCCTGATCACAAAATTTCAGCACAGGTGCCTGCAGATGTTTATCAAATCTGCAGTCTCCACCACTCCAAAGGCTGCTTTGGTTTGCCAGTTGACGTGGTTATTTTTGTTTGTTTGTTTGTCTTCGTTATTTTTGGAATAAATTTTATTAGTCAACTCATCAGAAGGCTGCTTGGCATCTTAAGAGACTGGGATTTTACACTATGCCAACAAGGGGATATTCTGTTTTTCTGAGATGATTTGGGGTTTGTGAAGGTTCAGGAATTTAATGCTGAAAGGACCATTTCAGAGGACTGTAATGTGACATGGTTCATAATCGTATTGTCTGTGTCTTATGTATCTCTGTCTTTCAAGGGATCAGGTCAGTTTATTCCACATTGTAATTTAGGAATAAATTGTGGTATGTGTTGAAGTTGGCTATGGGATTAGGCCATTCCAGAAAACCAGGGAGTGAATCAAATTGGCAGACTTAGTTAAGCTTACCTGTGAACTTGTGTCTGATTAAATGACAAGGGCAGCAGTTCCCCTGCTGTCCGTGAGGCACATGGAAATAAAGTGAAGAAAAGAAACACTCCCCTTTGACAATCAATTAAGGATGCTGGTTAACTCCATCTTGTACAAAAGCTGAACACTATAATACAGTGACATGATGATGAGTTATGAAAGTGATAGATTCTCCTATGTTTATATACAGAAATGTTTCTTGGGCAATAGAAACTCCATCACAGGTCCACATTATGATGCATAATTCTTATGGATTATAATACATTTTTAGTTTTGTGGAGTTGATCTTTAATTACTGTCTTCTACAGAAAACAATTACATGGGAGATGTCAAGCAGCATTCTTTCTAAATACTGTCATTTAATAGAAGCCCTTATAAAATGTTTTTGAGAACAATTGTGACTTAATAACTTAATGGGAAAGGTGAATACCTTTAGCAGAGATAAATAACTTCAGCAGTGATGTATAAATGTGCACTTGCAATTAGGTTGATCAATGTCTGTTATTAATGAGCATATAAGTAAGCAAATTACTTCTGTGGCTTTGTTTAATGTGGCCATAGAGAGCAAAAGTAGCTAAAACTAATTTTACACTTTGTCTGTGTAGAAAGTAATTGGTATGAAATTGCAGTGTTTATGGTGATCCTGCCTCAACGATATTTGTGCTTTTACCTTCATGAATATTGATCTTTTTTTTTTTACTTGAATAAACAAAGGAAACAAGATGAAAAATGTCACTACCTAACCCATTCAATTTATTTATCTACTAACAAGTGCTTTCCACCTTCTTAGAAGAACTTTACTCATGATCCTTCCAATGTCTCTTTTCCTTTTTTTTTTTTTGTTTGTTTGTTTGTTGTTTGTTTTTTTTTCTTTAGTGGCCTGCTGTACTTACAGTCCGTGAGCTTTTATGTGGCAAGGTTATATGTGTGTGTGTGAACAGTGCCTGATAGTGTGAGTCAAGAGTTTATGGTTAGGGCAGTGGACAGGGGCAGCAAAAACAAATACATTTTTTGTCACAAAGGAAAAAAAATTGTCTTGTTGTGTGTGGCATCGGTGAGACCATACCTTGAGAACTGCGTTCAGTTTTGAGCCCCACACTTTAGAAAGGACATTGAGGGGCTGGAGCATGTCCAGAGAATGGCAACAAGGCTCATAGAGGCTCTAGAAAACAAGCCTTATGAGGAGCAGATGAGGGAGCTGGGGTTTTTTAGCCTGGAGAAGAGGATGCTCAAGGGGGACCTTATTGCTCTCTACAGCCCCCTGAAAGGAGGGTGTAGAGAGGCAGGGCCAGTCTTTTCTGCTGTGACTGCAGTGAGAGGACAAGAGGAAATGGCCTTTTGCTGAGACAGGGGAGATTCAGATTAGATATTAGAAAAAAATTTTCACTGTTAGAGTGGTCAGGCATTGGAATAGGTTTCCCAGGGAGGTGGTGGAGTCACCATCCCTAGGGCTGTTTAAGAGGCATCTGGATCTGTTGCTGGGTGATGTGGTTTAGGGGTTACAGTGCTAGTGCTGGGTGACAGTCATATTGGATGATCTTGCGGGTCTCTTCCAACCTTGATGATTTTATGATTTTCTGCCATGAAGCTTGAAATATTTTTTATTGTATGATGTGTGTGCACCCAAAAGCTCCTGGTCATCAGAGGTGTAACTGCAAGGATGTGCACTGTCCAGCGATGGTAAGCACATCATCACTAATCTCAACCTTGTCTGTGTTGTGCTATGTGATACACGGACCTGTTTTACCAGCTCTTCTCTTTTTTTTGTGTGTGTGAGATGTGTTATGTACGTGGGTGAACAAGCTACTTCTCTTTCACTGTGCATTTATCTCAGCAAAATAGTCTAGGCTCAAAGAGTCACTTGGTTTTCCTACACAATACAGTAAAAGTGATGCAAGCAATTGCTGCATTATTTACTGTCAGGCTAAAGTTATTAAGACCCAGCCTTAGGATGAAGAAAGTACATATGAAGTATAATGTATTTTAAGTGATATAAAATTTCAGCTACAACCTAATAAAATTCTTATTTTTTGAATACTTCCTGGCCTGAGAGAATAAGACAACAATTAAGTGCTGGAGCCACATTGGCTGAAGAATATCTGACTAAGTAGACAGAAAACATCTCTACAGAACATTAATATAGCCTTGGTACTAACAAGTATAGAATGGAAAGACCTCATGGTGATATAAATAGAGGTGTGAACAGGCATGATCATATATTTAGAAAAAAAAAGTCATCAATACAAATGCTTTGGAAGACTAAGCCATCAGTACAAATACTTTGCCCACTCACCAAATGCCTGTGGAACACCTGGTTGCAATAACTTTAACTAGGAGAAGTGGGAAGGGTGCGTTCAACAACTGAAAGGAAATAAAAACTTCGTAACTGAATGTATTTGTTTATTTTCATATACTTTGAAAAACACCCGAGCATCTGAATGAAAGATTGCCTTCCTGCCTCTCTCATTCAGCTCCCTAGATAAAACGGCAAGTCATTCTTTGTGTTTTGAGCAGATTTGCACTTGAAGTTTTATGCCTCTTAAAAACAGTCTCTTGAAAAGTAGAAGAGAATGTCATTCAGTGCTACACTAAATTTCCAGTAAATAATTTAAAAAATAAAATATTTGGAATCTGTCAAGTACAGTGATTTTGGCCATGGTTCAGTCTTGCACACTTCATTAAAATACAGAATCTTGTAACTTTTCTTTTTCAAAATTTAAATGGTTCCTAGAAAAAAATATCATTTTTAGTATTATTATTTAAAAATGCAGTGATAAGAAGAAATACTTCTGAAGAAAAATGTCAGTATTTAATATGTCACATCTGGACTTTAATGAAATATTAATGCTAAGTTATGATAGAAAGAGTACCTCTTTTTCATCTTTCTTTTATCTAAATTGTTTAATATTTAATACTTTATAATAGAGAGATAGAATAGACCAAAGTAGAGTTTGATGCTGTTTTATTATGTATGATTTTATTAGCAGATAAGAGTATTTAAAAATGTTTAGAATATTACAGGATCAGATACAGAATATTGAAAGCTGTGTAATGCATTCTGTTACAGATGCAGAAATCCATGATGTTCCTTCCCAAAGGAGACTGTAGAGACTCAAAATCTGTAGAAATAGCCACATCTATAGTCCTTATGGGTCCCTTCCAACTTGAAATATTCTTTCACTCTATTTCATTGTTGCCAAGCAAGGTTGGGGCTTTTTTTTTTTTGCTTTTGCTTTTTTTTTTTTAGGAAAAATATTGCATTAAGTGACACATCAGACAAAATGTAGCATGAAGAATGCTAAATTAAGCCTTATCAAAATGTTTGAAGAACATAGTATCTGAAACCTGATGAAGTGTGTGGTTGGCAGTTGCATAGAGACAGCTTTAAGGAGTGATCTTACTAACCCCATTGTCAACTGAAAAGAGTAACCAAATGCTGAGACAAAAAGTTTATTTGTATAGTTGGTGCTATATACTTTCATTTAATGATCTATCCTGTTAGACTTTGCTGACTTTATTCTTCATTGCAAAGCAAGACCAGGTAACTGCTAACCAAGGACAGGACTAAAATGTCACAGAATGCACAGAGGGGTTACCTAGACATTATTTTCCACATCACATGGAGATCTAGAGATTTCAAAAAATATTGAGAGAGAACACAGCTTGGAAAAGAACTTGAAAATATATCAGGTGGCAACAGGGGTACATCAGGGAAACAGAAATGTTCTTCTGAGCTAGATCACTAAATGGAATTTAGTCTTCAAATACTTGGCAGTTGCTGTTAAATATTTTAAGTAGTCTGACATAATGTCATGTATTAGTAGTTTGACACAGGATCTTTGCCCCTGCAAATCTACGAACTTTTAAATTCTTGGAATAGGAATCAGAAGTATCCTTGCAAAGCCAAATTGTGAAACAAGTTTAGTCAAGCAAAAAAAAAAATTATGACAAACCAATGACCTCAGTGTCTCCTTTGAAAAGGTGGAAGGTACATAGCTCGCTTACAGTTTGGATACTGCAAATCTTTGATAAAAGCAGGTATTTCTTTTACTTGGTTCACATCTACCTTTCCACACTGTTTGTGTCGTTTAACTGATAAATCACACAAACCAGTGTTTCATTGTCTTCTGTGTTTCTCTGTATATCCAATCTGTCTGCTTTCTGATGCTGAGTCATAGATTGTATCCTTTTGGAAACAAGGGACAACTTGTTCTTTAGACACTGTTTGAAGCACACCAGCAATACCTGACATAAGAATTGACAGGCTCAAAACCCCAGCAATTCCCGCTTTAGGTGAATCTGTGGAGTTCAGATGTTTGTGCTGTCCTTGCAAAGAAGTCAAGTCTCTAAATAGACAGTCCTTGTGAAAGCCAGAAAGAGAGAAAAGTACAATTCAGTTAACACCTTAAAAGTATGATTTTTCTGTTACCAAAACCAAATGTTGCAAATCTGAAACTGAATTGGGAAAAGTATCTTTATATTACTTACATCAATAAGTAATACATGATGAATCCACTTTTATACACGGATTCCAGTAACTCCATTGACAGATCATTTCAAGTTACTGTTTCGTCAAAGGTAACTATTCATTAAGTACATAATGAAGCCCAGATATTACCTGTAGACTTCATTAAAGGACAGATTTAAAGCATCAAAACATATTTTTGGTAGATGTATAAGTGCCTATTGAGATTTTTCTGAGGTTCTAAAACAGTGTGCTTGAAGCCACTTGAGTCATCTGTATGACCTTATTGTACAACCAGAGGTGACTAGATAATTGAGAGTAGAGTTAGAGGAACTGAAGACTCTAAGCTTAATAGTATTTTAACAGAAAATTTTACTTATGTAGTCAGAAGGACATCTAACAAATCCACCGTCTTGCAGGGATTAGCATTAAATGGTGTGAATGAGCCTGGAATTTCTGTTGTGATCAAAAGAAAATGACAACTTTTTTAGATAAAAGGAGGAAGAAGCTTTGAGCTGCTTCCTAAGTTAATATTTCTGCCCTTATTTTAAACATGTGGTCTCAGCAGTCTAAGATCTTACTCTCTGGGCAGCTTTAAGCTCCCTGAGGGGTCAGAATGGCAAAGTGTGCTCTGAGCATGCCTCGTCAGCTCCTACAACTACCTCGAGTTTAGCAACAAGAGAAAAACCCCCCACCCTCATGCTAACAGTAGCTTTTGCTGTGCCTGATGAGTAATAAAGAGCCTTTCTCAGAGGAAGAAAGGGTTCTGGGCTGTTCTCAGCATAGGAAAGTTTGAATTCAGAGGTGAGACTGATACTGCTTTTAATAGTCAAAAATACCTAGATGTATTATACAGCTGCTAATAAAAATATTTCTAAATGGATGGTAGATTTGCTTTGGTGCCTTTTTGTTTGTTTGTTTGCTTGGGTTTTTTTCCTCCAGTGTTTCATAGTCAGGAATCACCATTTAAATAGCCTTGACTTAATATGCCTACAAAAACAAGAACCAGAAATCCTTAAGAAAAAGCAGCATGACTATGATGCTAAAATCTGAGACCTCAGAACTTCAGTGCTAAGGAATTAGGTGATGGAGAAGAGTAGAATCATTGCTTCCTTGCAGCAGATTGCAGTGTTGGGTCATCCAGTAATCAATAACGAAATGGGTAGCACTCTCAATTGCACATATTTCACTCTTAGTGTAAGCTCTGTTGTCCTTCTTGGGGATTAATAGTTTTATGGAGTGGCTCCTTCAGCAGTCAAGTGCTTTTTCACATGAACCTTTCCTCTGCTGCCTTCTGGGAATTTAATGTGCTGGCTGATGCAAGATTTCAGGACCTGGGCACAGAAAAAGAATGTTCCACTAAAGACTAAAATCCTTAAGTTACTCTTTATCTTTTATACTAAGTTTTCCAGGTGTATATATCCAAGATTAATAACTTTCTGGTGATTTGACCATTTCCAAGACTGCATGGTAATTCTACTAGAATAAATCCTCCTTGAAACAACAGAATAAAACAGGATGTAAAATTCTGAAAGATTAAGTGTTCTGTGGAAATGAAGACATGCATGTAAAACATTGAAAGGCTGTGACTGAAAGAAAGACTAGCACTCTCTATGGGTACACTTTCACCTCCTTGGTTCTGGACCTCCAATTAATTCTGAGCTGGAATACTGAAAAAGGAATGTGATATTTTTGGCATTCATATTATAGGTGACATAATTTCTAGCTATAAACTGTGTCATACTGGAACACTAACAACATTTTTGAGGCATTATTTTCAACTACTGAGTTCGGTGCTATGCTGACAAAATGGCTAATGTGATCCTTAGGCATGAGCACAGAGGATCAATAAGTGGGTGATTTTTACCTCTTTAAACCAAGTCAGTGAGACGGATATTGAGACGCTAAATATTGTTCTGTTCCCCACAGTCTGGCTGTGGTCATATTTTAAAAAGTGGGGCTAGTGCGTAAATGAGCTGCAAAGATGATATAAAGGCTTTTGAAAGGCAGACTTAGAAACCTCCAGCTGTTAGGCTGAGAGAAGGGAAAACAAAAGGTTGCAGTAACTTGATTGCTGTAAGTATTTCTGAGGTGGAAAAAATGCTGGCTGTTGAAAAGATCTTCATTCTGGCTGGAAAGCACAATGAGAGCGACTCCCTGGGAGCTGCTACTGTGCAGTGAGAAGGGGCAAGCACTGACGTACTATGGGTTGGGCAGGGGCTTCTTCACCTCCCACATCTTGGCAGGTCCTAGGGCAAAAATCTCTGCAATTGTTGGGCAAAGAGTACTTTTGCCAAGATAAAGTTTTTCAGTCTAGCATAGGATAGCTGAAAGATACATAATGAATGTTAAAATAAGTCAGGCTGAGTGGTTTAGAGATCCCTTCAGGGCTTAAACCCTGATTATTTCTTTAAGGACATTTAAATTTTAAGAACATTTACATTTCAACCTGGGCTCCTCAAAAGACGCTCACAGATCCTGGTTCTATTTTTATCTTTATCAGAAATTAACGAAATGGAGACTATTCCCTTTAGATCCAGGATACCATATTCCTGTATATTTTTTGTAGGGATGTTTTCCTAAAATACCCCTCTGAGATCAGTGTTTCTTTCATTTGCTCATTGGACTGTGAAAGGAAGGTCATGAATTTAGGAAGTTTTCTTTATATTACTGCTTACTACTTTTACAACATAGAATCTTTTTGAGAGAGAAGGACATGCAATTGTTTAGCAGACTGTTGAGACATCTTTCTCTTCTTAAAATAATCCCATATATACTGTTGTTCTTTTTCTTCTTAATTTTATGAAGAAATGACATGGAGAAAAGTGTAACATGTTTTTTATTGGTTACACGGTCATCTTATGATTAAGAGATTTAGAATAATGGTAAACAATTGTCTTAGAAATTGGAAAACTGTTGCCCAGATTCTAGAATGGATAGTTGGGAGCAGAAGAAAAGCCCCGCTTAGAGAGAGGGAGGCTTATTTTATAAAGCTTTTGGGATTTAAGGAAGTCTAACATGATAGAGTTTTTAAAAAAAATCCCTGCAGAGAAAAACGTCCAGAACAGTGCTATCAGGAACGTCAGACGGTGGCAAGACCATTTTTCACACTGTTGTTGAACCCTCTGGAGGAATAAGAAATCTTATCTGTATAGGGCAAAACAACTGAATCTAGACCCTAACACTGTGAGCCTCTCACTAAGGAGTCACCTCTAAAAGCTGAGCAGATGCTGTGCACTACAGACATGTCAGAAGTCATAAAAGTCTCTCATGGACTTTCAGCAGTAGCTGTTTGCATCTCTCCAGCTGTGGAGAGCAAAAGGAATATGTGAAATAAAGGGATAATTGTCATATATTACCAAACAATATTGTCTTTGTCAATCACTGCTGCCAGTAGATGACAGTGATACAGTCTTTTACCTATCAGCATGCCTTCTGTCCCCTTACAGTTGACTTTCTCCAATCCCTGACTCCTGACCTTTCACCTCAGTCCATGGTTAGTGCAGATGATGGATGAGCCTTGTTAGGCTCATAAGATGTGCTGGTGCAAAGGAAAAATGCCAGCAGGCATGCTGTGTTCATGTTAGATTTTCATAAGAGTAACTTGTCTTTAAAACAGACAAATAGCTGCACAGGCTGAGCAAGATAAGTTTGTCATGAATGTTTTGGTTGTTGCCATTCAATACTGATGTTATATCAGCAGATAGGGGAAAAGTGATCCAGGCAGGAGACTCTAAAAGAGGGAAGTACTGGATGAGTTGGAACAGGCACTCAGTGTTACTAACAACATCCCAGCAAAACCAGGACAGTCAGGAAGAGAATAAAGATGTATTCTGTATAGCTGCCCATGTTGTAAGTCACACACTTGAAATGTGAAAAAAAAAGCATTAAATGATGAAATCAGTAGAGTGTGGGTTTTTTCCCAAGAAGTTTGAACATAAATGTAATTTTAAATCATTTCTAGTAAGATAAATAATATGAAGTTGTCCTATAAAAACCTTGAATTACACCTACACAACTGAGGTTTTTCTACCTCCTTAAGGATGAATAGGGATTTTTTTATTTGTTTGCTTTTTGTTCAGAGAGTATTCTCTTAATTTTTGCAGGAAAATAGAAGGAAGGAAAGCATTCACTTTAATCATTAGATAGCAGAGTGGGAAAGAGGTTTCTAAGGAAGGAGAAATAAGAAGGACAATTTCTTGCTAAAATAGTGGATAGGATTTTGTTTACGTCTAAGAAGTATGATTCCATGGAATATTTTTTTAGGTCTAGATATTTTCATAAAAATGCAAAAATAAGAACAAGGAATCCAGTGTTAGATCCCTTGGTGGATTTTTTCCAAGACTCCATAGGCTTAAACTGTCGTGTTTGTATTCAGAACTGCAGGCAGTAAATAGCCCATACAATATCCAAATAAAAAACTTCTGTGTATTTGACGGGCCTGATGAACAAGGACAAACCAGTGTATATTGGAAAAAGTGTATTTTCAGCAAGACTTGTTATTTCCTGCTTGTATCATTTGAATAAACACCTACACATGTAGGTGTTTATTCAAAAGTCTTGCTCTCTTAATCCAGTGGCTTGTATTTCTCCCGTCCACTGTGTATTTAGCACTATCACCCTTTTTCCTAAAGGAGCTTGGGACTAACAGAGCATTTAAATTGCTGAAGAATGGCTGCCTTAATAGCCCTCACTTCAACACAATTTTAGTTGGCTCAAAAATTGAATTAAACAGGAGAGACACAGCTTCTGCTTCTGAAATTTTGTTTAATGCTTTTTCATGAAGAGATCATGGAAAGGCAGTTCCCATTCTGTGGTTCTGTGCCAAGCAAACAAAATTAGCTGTAAGCCTTCTCTAATGCTGGCATTTTAATCAGCCCATGTTTCAAATCGTGTGCTGTGTCCCCATCATGAAGAGGCTCTAATTCAGTGGTGGGACCGGGGGCTGCCCATGCTGTGAGAAGATTCACAGCCCAGGCAGCTGCTTCACTGTGCTGGAAGCTGTGAAAACTTTGGCTATGATGCACTTCACTTTTCTTTAGTAACTGGAAGTGTCCCTGTGAGAAGGGAACCTCAGGCACAAGTGTTCTGCTGTGTGGCTCATGGCATGGATGTGTTTTAAACTTGGGAAGCTTGCAAAGGGGAAATTACAGTCAGAAAAAGAGTTTCATTACAGACTCTATTTTAATATATTTTCTGACTATTTGGAGATGCAGTATTAAATAACTGGGGATAAAATAAATTCTACATATTTCTTTGCATTACATTTCTTCTTTTGGAATAATCCTTTCAGAGACTGAAAAAATGGGAAAAGAAAACAAAAATCTTATCACAGAAAAGAATGTACATATAAAATTCAAGAGTATTTGAAAGATCATAATTCTTTTACCATGTTGTCAGCTGGTGAAGAGTAGGTGTTGAAAATCAAGACTGCTGCTTACCTTTCCAGTGATGCCTAGAAGTGGTCTGGTACTTCTACTATAATTTAGTCTATCCCTTTTTCTAAAAAGAAGATTTAAAAGTGCTGTGATTATAATGCCCAAATACCTTTATGGTGAGAAAATCTTGCATCTGTAATTTAAGAGCGAAAGATTAATGGTGGGAAGTTAAAGGCATCCAAATTTGAATAAGAAATTAGTAGTAATTTGTAACAGTGAGGGCATGGAAATATCAGCACAGATTACCAGTGGAACTGATGATTTCTACCCCTTATAAAATCTTCAAATCAATGTTAAATGTCTTTCTAAAATAATTGGTTTTGCCAAACAGATTTTGGGAATACAAATAAGAGGAACTGCATGAAATTTAAGGGCTTCTGTTCCGCAGGATACAATATTTGAAGTAGTAGTCCTTCTGACCTTATTTTGTCTGAATTTACCAAAGATAAGTGTTAGATAGCAGATGAATCACTGCTCTTCTAGTCATTTCTATTCTTACACTCAGCTTTCATGTTACTACTACTTGCTTATGATCCTCAGTGAGAGAATCAAAGTTTGTGATGTTGTTTACTATCTTTATTTTAATAGGTTATATAATTTTACTACTTCATTTCCTTAGTGAAATGGAACTTAAATGTCTTCTCTCTCCAATATAGTCTTGTCTGCTTGACCTCCCCTGACCAATCCCCTATTTCCAGGAGCATAACATGGCCATTTCAAAAAGAAAGCTCCTCTAAGTCACTGAAGAGAAGCAAGATAATTTGCTATCACCTGGGGAGGTGGTGACCAGTGAGTCACCTCCCTTAGGTGAGGAGTGAAGCATCTTTTGTTCACTGGGCCAGAGGCACTTTCCTTTTGCAGTGGACTCCCTTTCTGTCTGACTGTACTTAGATGTCTTAATGTAAATTCAGTCATCGTGGGGCAAACAGTAGCTGCTAAATACAGACCATATAAATATTTCCTTTAAATTTTCTGAGTATGTTAAAATACATTCATCTTCCTGATAAACATCGCTATGCACATATTCTAGCATTTTGTAGGTAGTGTGGGTGTTTTTCTCTTAATATAAGTGTGTTTGATTCTGTGGGTTTTGACATCTCTATTCTTTTGTCTGACAAATCTGTGCGCTGACTTGTAAAAAAAAATCAATATTGTTTTCCCTGGCACTTTCTCTGCAGTTGAGTTGATTTATTATCAGAGTTCCCTTTCCCCTCTTTTATCAGTGTATTTCTATTGCTTTAGGGTTGAGTACCTGATAACATCACAGGGTAGAAGACACACAGAGAGTTTCTGTGACCTTATCCCCTGTGTGATCTTGTCCAGTGTGACGGTGAGCCATGGCTATAAAGTGAACAATGATATTATCCAAGCTGTGTGATCAGATTTATGTTCGATTACACTAGAAATAGAGATGAGCTAGAGCCAATGAACAAAATTTAAATTTATATTTAAACTGTTTTTGTCCAGTACCTCAGTGGCTAAAGGGAGAGTAGACATCCACTGAGCAAAACTTAATTTGTCTGCGCAGTGGTATGTGCTGGTAGAGTCATACAGCCCATAGTTCTTGTAGGATTTAAACCAATCGTAGTTGGTTGTTGCTCCCTAAATATGTAGTCTTATTACTGCTGCTTCTGTTAGCCACTTATATCAAGGTAGCATTTAAGAACCTCATTAAAAATTCAGAGCTACCTTGCCTTAGACACTGCATGGACATGTAAGAAAAGCCAAAATTCACAGTCAGTGTTTCAGACCAATGCAACTGAAGGCTCCAATAGGTAAGGTGCTGTGAGCCTACTGGCAAGTGCAAATGTGGTAATGCAAATGGGCCCTGCTAACACAGAGTGCTTGGAGAAAATGGGTTAACATTTGTTAAACCTGTGCCTAATGTGGCTACAGTGTATTAGAGCCACTGCATTCTTGGAAGATTGTACTCTCATGCATCTTCTTCTGCCTGTTTCTTTTTTCTTTCTCTCTCTACTAACCACCTCAGAAATCTCAGACCACTCCTGGCCTTGCCAGTGGGGCCTGCCATCATTTGTAGGCACGGTGAGAGAAATGTTCTTGGAGGTAGGCTGCAAAGCAGGATTTCGTGAAGGGATTTTCTTATTGGCATGGACCAGCAATGCAGTTTGACAGACAGGAGGGTATGTGTGCCTGTATGTGTGTTTGTGTGTGTGTATGTTTCCCTGGTTGGGGCTGAAGGGATTGAGAGACTGAGGGGGAAACTTGACAAAAAGTGAATTCATACATCTGGTAGCTAGAGCAGGGCAATGAAGTGAAGTCTAATAAGAATGGCACAGTAATGTGTTAACTCAGTCAGTGGAAGTGTGTTAAGTGTGACGATACAGTTGGGGAAATGAGGGAGGAGGGAAGTTCTAGCAGTTATTGGACAAAGTGATTTGGATGTCAGCTGTCCATCAGAGGAAATGATGCAAGTAAAAGTCTGAGAAGAGTTGGTTTGGAAACTGTGCCCTTGAATTATTTCCCCTTCTTTTATCCTTCCTTCTTTCCTGCAGGGACTCAGGAAGATTTAACAGCAGGACAGTGTAGCTGGCAAGAGAAGGAGCAAGAATACCAGCAATGGGGGAGCAGAATTACCAGCATAAACAATGCTGCTGTTCTAATGCAGTATGTCTCTTAATGATGTCAGAAGCCTAAGCTTCCTTCACTTTTGGCTGAAAAAGTAAGTCCCCATTGGCCTCTCCATCCTTAAGTATGCTTTCATGGAGAAATTTGCCTTTAAACTGTCCATAGCTCTGGCATAATGATAAATTGAGTTTTGCTTCCTTTCCCTTATCAATTTTCTATAATTCCCACACTCTGATTTATATTTATCATCACCTTCTTATTTCTTTAATCAGCAAGCAATGCTTTCATAGCTGCTGTCATACCTGTTAGGGTAGTTTTAATTGGTCAAGGCATCTTTCTTAATTGCTTCAGGCAGAAGATTTTCATACTTGCATGGAAATGCTTTTACACAGTTCCCAGGTATCATTCAATTTTTCTGCTTAAGTTATTTTCCCAGTGGATTTGGTCATGTGTTAATACAATTTCTGAGCTGTTTTGGTGGTGCAAGAGTTTGAGGCACAGTGATATTAGGAGGTAGACAATGGTGGAGCTACTTATTCTATGAATTTTTGTTCTCCAACTTCATTGATAGCTCCCTGGCTACCCCATATACATTAGAAGTGTTCTTAAAATTATGAATTTCAAAAGTGGATAATGTTTATGTCTGACATAGTGGTATGATGTAAAATGGCATATGTTTTGTTTACTACAACTGTGCAACATTGATTTTTTTAAATAAAAAGACCAAATTTTAAAATAACATCCAATAGCATTCCTGATTTTTATGTTGCTCAGGAAGCCATGAAATTTTCAGTCAGCAGAAGTTTAAAGCCACATCATTTTCCTCTCAGTGAAGAATTCAAATTCAAGGGGATATATACATATATTTTTCTTTCTTTGTTTTGTTTTTCTCATGTTTAGTACAGACCAGTTCCAAGGTGAGAACAGGTACCTTTTTTTAAACATCCCACATTATGGTTGAGCTCCTCTCTTTCAAGCAGTGGTGGGACAGACTCTGTTGCTGTCATTGAATCAGGCTTTCATTTAATACATGAAAAACCCTTGCTGATGAGAATTGTACAGAGAATTATATTGTACAGTTATCTGAAAAAATATATTGGTTGAGTTATTTGAAAAGATGCTACTCTGTCTGATTCTGCATGTCCGTGTGTATGAGTTAACATTGTTAAGGTCATGTGAACACTGTGTCTTTGCAGTCTTAAATACCCATATTTCAGTTTTTTCACAAGTAGGTGTAATATTTTTAGTTTCATTTGAAACTAAACAAAATAAATCTAAACACATGGCTGAATTTGTGTATATATATGGCAGCTGCAAAACCGTAAGAATGAGTGACAATTTTCATGTTTTTTTCTGGAAAAAACTCCAGCTTTTGACTGTGCAATTGAAATCTGTGGGTGTCATTTACCTTTAATTGTCACATCCTCCCTCTCCTACTTGAATGAAAATAAATATCTTCCTCTTTTATAGCCTACAAAAGATAAATTCTTGTCTGCTCTTGCTAGTGATATAATTTTTCAAATAGCCATAGTGATTGAAGTCTTGAGTGTATGAATAGAAAATTGAAATTGTTTAGTTGAAAGAGAGTCTTATGAAATTTGCAAGCATGCAGCAAGAGCAGACTATGGAGATAAAAATAAGATCACTTTTGGGTGTAATAAATGCTAAAGCTAATAATGAAAAAAAACCCAAAACAAACTATCTCAAACCTGCAAGGCTTTCATAAGCAGATCCTTCTGAATTTTGAGAACATCATAGAAAGTGTAATAGTTTTATAATACTTCTGGTATTCTTTCCTAAAAATCTGCTCTGACTGCTGACCTATAATAAATCTGCCAGATTGCTTCTGTCACATTTGAAACTTATACTACTGGATCTTTTACAAGATCTCTTTGTTCTTACTGATTTTTTTTCCCATATGCACAATACGATAATATTTTCAAATAAAAAGACAAAGATTTTAATTACTGCTGTCAGTCTGAGGTTGAAGAACTCCTTATTTTTCTTTTTAGATTGGACTCAATGATCTTAAAGGTTTTTTCCAAACTAAATGATCCTGTGTTTCTATGAAATACTTCCAGCGTCTTCTAGATAGTGATTTTCTGTCCCACTTGTGAGGATAAGGTCATCTTTATGGCTTTACTTTTAGTTCGGCTTTGTATGCATTTTGTGGCAATGGATTCTCAATTTTCTAAGTATATCTGAAAGCTGAGATAATTTACCATTTAGTGAAAGAGTGATGTTAGGTAAAAGGTTCATATTTTAGATGAGTTTTATCTGAGTTCAGTTTTTTCAAAATTAAAACAGCAGTCTATTTGTTACAAAAGTAATTTTAATTTTAAATAAGTACTGATGTTCTTGGCTGCTCCCCAGAACCATATCTTTCAAGTGCTTTGGTAGAGAAGCTGTAAAATGAGTAGAACTGTTGCATTAGGATCCATGGGTGCATGTTGGTGGTGTGCCCTTTCTCTCTCAAATAGGGTTTGTGTCTGCAGTGAGTGTGCCTGAGGTCAAAATGACACTCAGGGAATAGAATGGGATCCAGAAGCTGCCTTGGAGAACTCAGCTTTCAGTATTTACCTGATCTGAGTCATGGAGCTTGTACTGAGACATGATTGTTCATTAGTTGATAATACCATGAGAATATTATTTAGTACCAGTTTAGCAATAAATTTGTTTAAATCCTTAATTCCCAGAGATGAGTGATTATGTTATCATCTTAGTTTTCATTCAGAAATTTGAGAATGTTTTCAGTCTTCCTAGTGCTCTGAAGAAGTTTAGAACAGTCCTAGTGCACCAACCCAAAAAATCAAATTAAAAGAGAAATTAAAAGTGTTTTCTTATTTTCTCTATCCTTATGGGGTTTTGTTTGTTTGTTTGGTTGGTTGGTTGGTTTTTTTGGTTTGTTTCTTTGGTTGGATTTTTTAGCATTCTGATGATGATTTGGGGGTCCCAGCAATGGTTTCTTGTTTAGTGTTTGATGTAACCCCCACTAACACTCAGACACTCAGCAAATGTTAAGCTGCTATGAGTACTAAGCACAACTCCTGGTATCACCCCCACCCTCCCCAGTGTATTGAAATGTAACACCTAAAAACTGTTTTTTGCTAATTACTCATCTGTGTTCTTAACAGAAGATTCAAAATTAGATGCTTATTAATGTTGCACCTACACTTTCGCAAAAATGTTGATAAGGGATGAATGAGCTATAAGCTACATAAGACTTCTATACCTGATATCAGGTATTGCTGCCTTTATTGCCAGTTCTTGAGTAGTCTTGGTGACACAGAGAGATGCAATGAACAGAGAACTCTTTAGAGCTGTATCAAAAAGCAAAGGTGAACCAGAACATATTTTCCTAGCTTGATTTTATTTTTTTGTGTTCAACTTTTGTGCTAAACATTGAGAACCAAGGTTAAAGGTACAAGAGAAAGGGTTGTTAATGTGAATTTTTACTGGGAATAACCCTTTGAAATATGACTTTTTGGAATATAACTCTTTTGAATAACTAACAGTATTGCTTTTTGGTCTTTAATGACAAGATTAATTGCTCGAGTTTTTGTCTGACTTACAGCTCTGCTTTTTAGAGGTAGCTCCTTCAGTAGGGCTTATCTCTAGCATCCCATCCTAAAGGTTTTCACATGCAGTGGCATAAGTGAAAGGGAGAATGATCTAGGTTACATATTTGAATGTCCCCGAAGTGTGAATGTAAGCTTAGGAGTGATTACAGGTCTCTTGTGGTGTCAGTGTTTTCTTTTGCTATTGATGTCATGAGCTCCTTTGCAAGAGGAGTCCACACAGACAGTAACAGAGATGATAGCTGAAGTAAAGGACGGTGGTGATGTAAGAGAAATTGCTTTTAAATCTTCCGAGACATCCTGCAAGACCAAAGGATAAAGCTTGACTTAATAAAAATTATCTTAAGTGCTCTGTACTGTAATATCATGAAGTTTGAATGCTGTGCCTATGTGCTTTACCATCTGTGCTTTGGTCAGAGAGTCCTTTAAAACTTAGTGTGGCAAAGAGAGGAAAGGGGATGTTTTGCCTGTTAATCAAGCCAAGAGAAAAATCTATCTGAGGCATGTTTGAAGGCTGGAAAACTGCATTGCCAGGATAAAAAAAGCTGGGGTTTTTTTCATTTTGCAAACAGAGACTAAATGTCTCAAGTCATTGCTATTTAACATCTTAGGTATAAGTAGTCTGAATCCTGTTTAGATTAGCCAAGATTGAAAGTGGACCCATCTAATGAAGGCTTAGTAGCTACACCTTTAAATGAGTTTGGTGAGTCTCTGCTCTTACCCCCATGACATTGATTATGATGCTTCTCTCCCTAGGGCTGTTCACAGTGCCCAACACACAGGACTGTGCCTTTTCTGGATCCTCTGCCAGGGACTCTTGTGTCGATTGCAGGCTGCAGATTTCTAAAAGCTGGCAAAACAGTATCACGTGGATGTTGAAGTAAAGCAATTCTTAGAAAGTCTGATTATAGTGAATAATTGAGACAATGTTTACATTTAAAAAATAGGTTTCTCATAATCTCATGACTTTTGGCTTCTGAACTTTTTCTTCTGGAAATACCATGAAGATACTTCATTTTCTGTAGTTCTGCATATACTTTATATTCCATAGTTTTCCCTATCTTGTTTCAAAAGTGGTGGTGAGGGAAATGAAAAATATTGCCTGTTTATTTATGTCATGTATTGAACCATGATGGTTTGTGTCATTCCTGAAATTTCGTGATGAAACTGTGATAGAAGTGCAACATGAAGTGGCTGTGACATAAAAGAGGACATCCATTCTGTTAATTAAATTTGTATTAGTAAATATGCTAGCACAGGCTTAGGTACTTTTTGAGAAAATATCATAAATACTGTAGGATTAATTTTCCATTTCTTTTGTGATTCAGAGATGCAATCTAAAAGTGGGCTGTTGAGACTATCCATGTTATCTCTGGAATGAAGCACTTATAGCCAGAGTGGAGTATTCTATACCTAAATGAATTTAGAAACAATAATGCATTTTATATTCAACAGATGTAAGGGTTCTTGAATGACTGGGGTAGGTGCAAGAAACCAGAGATGTAATCAACTGTACTTTATGGACTCATAAGAAAATGAAGAAGAAAACCCCTATGCTTCATTAAAAAAAAAAACCCAAACAAAACAAAAACCAACTATATAAAGGTTGCTGGATGATTTAAGGCGAGATTAACAAATCACTTCAATGCAATTTATGGATTTAGATAATGGGAGGTCAAACATGTATTACCAGCTGACTTAAATTTGATTTCACTGAAAGATAAAACTCCACTACATGAACTATATTAACTGAAAGCCTCTGCTTTACATTTCTCACTGATGGCACCCTGGGGAGGCAACTTTCTTGGCATTTCACATCCAATTTAAGCACATCATTGATGAAAAGATGGCTAAATTGGTGCATCGTTTTGTAATAAAATCGCTCACAAATTGTTTATCTGATCAATGGAGAATGCAGTCTCAAGCTGTTCGAGGCTAATGTGCTCACTGCACTAAAATAGTAAGTTATTGACTGTCAGAGGGACCTGGGAATTTCTAAACTCAGTTCAGATTTCCTGAATGTGAGCAACATATTGCATCAGAATAGTAGGTTGTAAGAGATTAACTCTGCCAGCTGAATTCTCACTGAAACCAAATAGATGTGAGCAGAGGGCACTAAGCACTTAGTGGGAAATGTTCAGCTTCTCATATGATCAGGCTGCAGAGGGCAGAAAGGGATCTTATTCTTACCTTACTTGTGCATATTTTACATCACTGCAATTCCACTGACTTTATTTGACAGTCCTGCAGCATAAGAGGGAAAGTTATGCCCTATGTGTGTTCTATATGAAATGCTACTTTCAGAGCTGTAGTGAAATATTTTGGTGCCTGGGGTAGGATGGGACCACTCCTTTCAGATGGGAAGCATCTGGGGCCTCCTCAGGGCCAGAGTCACATGGAGAGTCCCTGGGGAAATACCTTCTCTTCAGACATGGGCTGAGTTAGCCTTGAGGGGAGCTGGGTGGATGTGATGTAGAGGGAACAGGGAACCATCCTGTGAAGGAACAAGTTAGGGAGATAGGGTAGATATTCTGTTTCCTCTTTTTATTTTGGCAGCTATTTTTGCTGGAGCTGATGCCCACTTTGCATCCTAAGGATAGGGAACCAGCACTCTGACTGTCCCCATGTTCAGCTGGACTCAGTCCTGGTCTCACAGGAATGCAGAGTTGTATTATTTATGCACCCTTCTCCCTAGCTGTCCATTTGTCATGCTTTGCTGTTTCTTTTTCACTGTCATTTTACCACAAAAGGAAGGGGATAGAAATGATTAAGAATGGTTTTGTCAAGAAGCAAATGCCCAGGAGCTCTGTGTTTAGTGAGCAAGGCTCCTGTCCCTACAAGGCTGGCCTCAGTCACTGTAGATATGGAAGAGAATGAATTATGTGATATAAGTTCATTATTTATTTATTTATTTTCCTAGAAATGTTCAGTCCACCATAGAAATGACTCACAGATAGAAAGAAACACAAAACCAGAATGGTCGATGGATAGCTTTAGTGGAAGGAAAGTGCTCTTTTCCCAAGGTTGAGGGAGGAAAAAGCTTCTTTCTTTGCAGCCCATGGACTTAGGACCTTGCAAAGCTGGGCATACATACTCCTTCTGCATAGGAATTGGTAAAAGAGTGGAAAAGAGGTGTGAAGTGCTTGTAATAGGAAATCACTTTCACTGGTGGGATGTAGGATATTCCAAGGTGAGTGCTCCCTGGTCCATTGTTAAGCTGGTCTGCTGTGCACAATAGATTTCAGCATTGTTATGCCTACAGCTGAGTGCAGCACTGCAGGCTGCTGACTTGTGTGTTTATCTGAGAGAGAGAAGCAATAGGTCCCATGCCCTTCCCCCCCACCTTAGCTACTATAATTAGGTAATAAGAATTATTGTGATTACTTTATTCAGCCAAAAATTCTAGCTTCTGTTCCATGTTGCAATTTAATTTTGTTTGACTGAAACTGGTAGTTTTGTTAAGGGAACACAAATCATGGTCCCATGATGTCTTGGGAGGACTTTATGATGCTGTATCCCATATTGTCCAGATCTGAATCCTGTGCCTTTCTGTGCCTTTAAAACTGGGTGTGAGAAAAACAAAAAAAAAAGCCAGATGAACTTTTTCAAAGCAGTTGGTGCTCCAAGGTCACTCTAGCTGCTCTGTGTGCTTCTGCTGCAGGTAGAGGAGCGGAGGAATGCACCCTCCGGCTTTTCCCAGCTCTTGGCTCTTTTTCTCGGAAGAGAGAGACGGAGAGTTAAACTCCTTTGTCTCCCTAAAACTTTGGCTTCTTCTTCTTCTACTCTTCTGGAACTGTTCAGAACCTCAGAACATCAGAACCTCAGAACATCAGAACCTCAACAGGAAACCTTACACCAGCCCGGAGCCGGGGGGCCCCCACACCAAACTTCAGCTCCAGGGACGAGAGAGACCACAACGACAGAAGGACTTTAAAATCTTCCCAGGTTTCTCTCCACAGCCAGTGGTTTTATTATTTAGCACTATTATTTTTTTCCTGTGTGTTTGTTAAATAAATAGTTTTTTTCCTTTTCATTTTCCTACGAGGAATATTTCTTTCCCGAACCTAGTGGGGGAGGGGTGGCTGTAACCTGCCTTTTAAGAGAGGACGTTCAAATTCAGATGTTCCTCTGAATTTTGTCTCAAACAGGGACACATGAGGAGAGAGGGTGCTCTTCTGCTTAAAGCAAGTATCAGTGACAGAGAAAATGCAGTTTGGTCCCCACCATTGATCTACAGTGTTATAGAGGCCAAATGGCCAAACTGAAGTCCTTTTTACTTGTCTGACTTTAGGGAGTTAAACAGTCCTAGGCTTGCTCAGTCCTTGAATAAGAGTTCTTGGAAATCACAGAAAGCAGAGGGACAAACTGAAGAATATTGCTTTGCCACTTATATCAAAGGCACTGGACAAATGAATAGATTTGACACCCTATTATGGCTTGTGGAAAGCTGGTGAGGAGAGAGGTGTTGCCTAAGTATTGACTCTAATTCTAAGCATGTTTTCCAAATAGTTTTTTGGGGAAGAATTTGTCACTAATTTTATCCTCTTCCCCACCACCTCCCCAGCCTCCATGAAGGTGTTTCTCTTCAGGAAAACATGGGTTTTCAGAACTCCTGAGGGTTTCTGACTGTGCCCAAACAGTGATGGTTTCTTTTAGATCACAGTTTTCAAGGCTAGTATGCAAACAAGAAATGTTAGAAAATGCTTTTGAGGAACTTGCTATCTAGAAATATCTGACTTTAAAAAATATGTGTTAAATTAATGCCTTTTTCTCAAAATAAGAAAAAATAGTATTTTGGATGTATCTCTTTCTTGATCTCAAAGGTTGTTAATATGATGATTCTATTGGCATTTACTGTCAGCAGAGAAATGATATTGATGAAAAAAATGCAATGAGCAAAATAGAACAAGGACAATAAAGGAAAATACCCCTAATGAACAAGTGCTTTGCTAGTTCTGCAGTGTTTTCATCATCCTTGAAGTAATAATCCCCTATTGTTTCAAAAAATGTATAAATTTGTAGATAATGGCAAAAGAAGAAACCTGAGTTTACCAGTTTTTATTTAAAAATACTTTCTTTGTGTCCTGGTGTGTTCCTGACATTTGCTCATTTAGTTTTTGTGCAAATGAGGATAGAGCTCTTTATGTGTTTCACAAAATTATTCTAGTCTGGTATTAATCTTGTGATATGAGTTGTTCATGTGAAGTCACTCTTAAGAACTCCTGAGGATTCATTACGAGAACTACAGGATTTATGAAAAATATTATTTTTACATGCACAACCAAGAATACCAATTTTCTAAGTGCTAGTAAATGATTAATTAATCATTTACTGCTACATTAAAATCAGTGTGTTAATCATATCCTCCTAATCAGGGGAAGAAATCTGTCCTTAAGAAATAAAATACTCTTAAATTTAATTAGATTATAGAAAACACATTCTTAAAAATACCTAGATCCAGAGCAGTACTTTCCTCATTCAGCAATCTGGTGGTTTTGTTGGTCTGACAGATGACATCCTCAGTGTCTTTTCCTCACCCAGTGATTAAAGCAAAGCCAAAAGCACACATTTAGGTAGATCAGGGGATTAATCATTGTATCACTGTCATTAGTACAAGACATGGTGGTTCCCAATTGCCCCACCAGAATTCCAAGTCTTTTGGTGAAAATGCATTTGGGATCATGAATCTCTTGATTATCAGATCAAGCCTAGCCCTTATCTGAGTCCTTTCTTGTCCTAGTTAGGATGCTTTTCCTGTCCATTAGCAAATTACCAGGCAGCTGTGGAGTTAGCAGGTGGGACAACAGTGACTCTCAAACAACAACTCTGTCCTTCCCAACTACATCTAACTACTTTTTCTAGTTTTGAGGCATAGTGAGTGATAACACAAATATTCAATCTCATCACTAAAGGAAGCCATGAAAATGATCACACGTCTGGAGAAAATGCCTTATGAGAAAAAAACTGAAGGAGAGAGGTATTTTCACTCTGGAGAAGAAAAGTCTTACAGGTAGTCTCACCACCCTGTGCTTAAAGGATGGTTACAAAGAGGATGGAGGCTTTCTCTTCATAAGCAGTAATGTGGAGATGACAAAGGGCAACAGGTTCCAGGATAGGTTTCATCTTGATGTGAGAAAGAAAATTTTCAGAGTGAGAACCAGCAATCACTTAAACAACTTCTCTAAGAGTGAGAGTCCCCACCACTGGAAGTTTTCAAGACACAACTGGGCAGGTTACTAGGAAATCTCATCTAGGTTCCCTTTTCCATAAAAAGTTGAATGAGGTGCTTTTTCAAAGGCCTTCCCACTTAGGCTATCATATGATTTTATCTCGCCCAGTCAGAGTTTTATGCTATGTTTGCTTTTATAGAGGTGTTGGGGGACGTCTGGTCTCTATACACCTTCACAGTTTAATGCCTTCCTAAGCCCATTCAATAAATATGCCTTTTAAGTAAATTTCCTTAGAGCTATCAACATACATCCCAATTTGGTGTCTCTTTGGCCCAGCTCATGCTATCCTATGTGCTACATTAAGAAACCCTTTGACCCATATTTACTAGAAAGAAAACTGGTTTTGGATACAACTTTCCCCTAGAATTTATTTCTAATAAGATGAGAAAGAATGTGTGTATTGTAGATACCAGTTTTGTGATAAGCTTTTGGATCTGATCTTTAATTACAGGTTACCATGACTACATAGTTTGATTTTTTTTCCCTGGCAAATGTCTTTTCTGAGTTGTGGATGTGTTTAATTTGTGAAATGCTTCACGTTTTAGTGCATGTTGATTAGATTATGAGTTCTTAAAAACCAGTTCTTTCAAAAATCTCAGGATGTATGCTGTTCTCATGAAAGTTAGTGAAGATGTTCGCCCATGTATTGAAATAACAGCAACTAACTGGCACTGAACATCTATTTGTTTGTTTATGGACAATCAAGTTGTATTGAAAATTTGTAAATTAAAAAAATAACTGAATGAGTACATAAGACTAGGCTGAACAGACTTCAGATTGAGATAACTGTAGGCCTTCATGATATGGTAAACTATTAGAGGTCCAGTGTTATCTCATTACAACACATATTTTACTAAAGACTAGCATGCTCTGAGGCCTGTATTCATACTGCAATACATTCCTACCTCAGGTCTGTTTTGAAGTGTAAGGTGAAAGGACAACTAGCTTTCAGACTTGAAAAGTAGATGTCTTTTACTGTACCTGCATATGCAGCACACAGCTGTATTCAGGGGTTTATTGCCTGTGTTAATTGTGAGCAGTAAGGCTGAAGAATGTGTGTTCTAATGAATAGCTTCCCCTGCTGCTCAAATACTTTCAGAAAGCAAGCAAGAAACTCCAAAGAAAGAAATTGCAATTGCATTTGAGAGCTAAAAAGTATATTTTTCTTGTTACTATAGTAGTAGTAGTATTTGGCATATCCAGTTAGAGCAGGAGCTTAAATGTTGCTACATTTCTTCTAGTGACAAGAGAGCTTAGCAAATACAATTCCCCAATCTATTTCATCTCCACTAGGGATAAAAATGTGGCAAAGAAAGAGTCTCTTCTACGAACTACATATTTACCATAGCGGTCTGATTGTTCTTTGCTTTTAGTGCAGTGTAAATCTGGAGTGGCCCAGTGAAATTATTGGAGTGGTGTCAGTATAAGTAAGTGCTGTGATAGTGCATCAGATCTGCATCATCAAACTCTCTCTCCATTGAAATCAAGGAGAATTAGAGACTGATCTTGGTGCTGGAGGGATTTCAGCTGCAGATATGCTAATAGAAATTATAGTGGACCGCAGTGATGTATAGAAGTAACTTTCAAAGTCAGTGATCAAGGATTCATGGCAAAAGAGACCTTCTGTGCTCCATCAAGCAAAAAAAGAGAACAATTTTCAAACTTTAAATGGGATAAAGTAGGAGAATAATAATAGTCAATAAAAAGGAGTGACTAATAGTGGCTCAGAGTAGTGAAATCTGGTAGAAAGGGAATGGAAAACTAAACAGAATTTGTTAAGATTTCTATGCTTGTGTTACACTGATACAGAGTGTCCCAAAAGATGTTGCAAGAAGAAATTTGGTGTCCTTAGGAACTTCAGACGTACACTAAGCAGGTCTGGCTGAGGGCCTGACAAATTAATTGGTGAGGGCAGATGCATGGGAGAAATCATAATACTAATTTTGCAATTGCTGTACTGGGCTTCCCATAGGTCAGCTGTGTGTAATTCTTGGCTGCTCTTACCACAGAGCACTTACAGCAGTATGCTAAAAAAAGGATGGTCTACCAGAATATGTATCTATCTAATAAGTAATAATTTGCTAGGGGAAATTCTGCTTTGCATTTCCAGTAGATGTCTTGCTTTTACATCTAAGGGTGGTATTTTATCTTCATTTTCTATGAGGATGGTAATTTAATTTTTAAGTGAGATCCATATTGCCCTTTATCTCTGTGTCAATCTCACTGTGAAGTGACTTCATATTTCTCTTATGTGTCTGAAAAGTTTTTTGCTATTTTTTCTCATTATTGTTGAAGGGTCTTGCTCATTTTGCAATAATTTTATTTCTGTGGAAACTCCTTTTGACCTCTGAGATATATTTACCAATTTTCTTTTTCCCTTAAAAGCTTTCCTTAAAGGCTTTCCATATTGGACAAATAAGGAACACCAAAGAACAATGAAATCTCGAGACTGAGGTTCAGAAGGATCCCTCAGAAGGATCCTGGGAGGGATATGAATGTCAGAGAACAGCATGACAAGCCATAAAAATCAAAGATAAGTTTCTTTTGACATCCTTTCACTATTAAAGTAACATGTCATGAAGAGAAGAGGAAACCAACAGAAGGTGACTGGAAGAATTATTTATTTGAGCTGGGGAAAAAGGGAGTATGTTACACTTACTTCCTCTTTCAGCCTTTCTCAAAGCAAAATTCCAGTCAAGGTGTATCCAGTTCAAATTCTGAAATTTAAGCTTATTATCACAGAAGCACAGAATAGGTAAGGTTGGAAGAGACCACAGGAGATCGTCTGGTCCAATCTCCCTGTTCAAGCAGGGCCGTCCTGCAAAGAGCAAATGGCACAGGGTTGTGTCCAGATGGTTCTTGAGTATCTCCAGAGGCTCCACAACCTCTCTGGGCAATCTGTTCTAGTTCCGAGTCACCAGCACAGTAAAGAAGTTCTTCCTCATATTCAGATGGAATTTCCTGTACCTCAGTTTCTACCCATTGCCTCTTGACCTATTGCTGGGCACCACCAAGAAGAGCCTGGCTCCATCCTCCATCCTCTTCCTTCAGATACTTCTACACTGATGAGGTCCCCTCTCAGTCTGCTCTTTCTGAGGCTGTGAACAGGCCCAGCTCCCTCAGCCTTTCCCTGTAATAGAGATGCTCCTAACCATATTTGTTGCCCTTCAGAACTGGACACAGCACTCCAGATGTGACCTCAGTAGGGCTGAGTAGAGGGGCAGGATCACCTCCCTCAACCTGATGGCATTGCTCTTCCTAATGCCCCCTGGATACCATTCTGATCCCCCTGGGTACATTCCTGGCTCATGGAGAGCTTGTTGTTCACCAGAACCCCCCGGCCCTTCTCTGCAGAGCTGCTTTCCAGCTGTCAGCCCCCAGCCTCTACTGCTGCATGGGGTTTGTGTTGCAGGAAAAGAAAGAAATTGCCTATTTCAAAACTTTCTAATTAACAAAAAATTGTTCTCCCTAAGGTTATTGCCTTTGTACATTGCCTGTATTTTGAACTTTTCCCTCATTCTCGATGCCTCCTGTCACTGCTTCCACACACTATGCCTCTACTTTCTTCTAGCTGGGAGAAGAAAATGGAAGATAAAGGGTGGAAAATGTGATGGCAAGGTTTCTTTAATTCACTGGTTTTCTCTCACAGAATATTTCCTGTTACTGTATCAAAGAGCAGGAATCTAAGTTTTAAGACAGATGTCTGGAGAAAAGAAAAAAAAAAGAGAAAATGGAAATGATTGGTTTTTATCAATTCTTGAGAAAAATGTGGTAATTGAAAAAAAACCCTAACAGACTGAATCATGCTCATTCTTGATGGCCTTATTTTTGTGGAAGAGTCTCTTATATTGACTTAATGATATCTGCTGGAATTGAAACAACACTGTCTACACAAGGGACTTAACCCGTCTAATTGCATCAATTGAAAGTGATTCAATTTTTTTGGCAGAGACAAGCATAGGGAGATGGAAAAAATAAATGGCTATTTTTTATAGTGAATTAAAGGAGAGGAAGCAAAGCAAACAACTTATGGCCCTGAAATGCCATATTTTTATATCTAGGGAACCATGACCAAAAGATGCTAATTTGTTTCAACTCACTCACTGTGAGGGCTCCCTTTGATCCTCCTGCCTTTCTTAGGGTGTGATATTCTCACATTTTAATGCAGTATCATTTGACATTGAGATGTAGGGAAAATTGTCCAGTAAACAGCTTTCTTGTACTGATTTGGAGCTTGTGGGAAAGATTATAGCATGAGCTGGTGCCTGCCACAAGAGAAATGGATTATTACTCTGGGAACACTTACATCAAGGAGGGCGCTTTTAAAGCTGAAAGAGCCAACCTTTTACAAAGAGCTGTGTTCTGTGAACTCCTTGTCAGCTTGCTGAAAGTGCTAACTCACAGCATACAGGTCATTCCTTCCCAGAAACATGGGAAAAAAGCTTTAGCATGCTATTTGTGACTTCTTCTCCTTGAGTGTAAAGATGTTTTCTACAAAATGACACCCCATCAAGGAAAAAAAAGTAAAAATCAGATTTAATGAGACAGAGGGTTTCGGGAGGAAGGAGAAAAGGGGTGTTTTAAAAGACATCAATGCTACGCTCATAGCAGCATAAGCTTTCAACAAACCAGCCTGCGTGATTTGGAAAAAATGAGAGTCGTGGTATTTTCCGGACAAAATTCAGTTCTAATAAAACTCAGAGCTGGGTAACAAGGTCTCCCTGAATTTCCCCACCCCTGAAATCCTGCTTTGCTTCCTATCAGTTTCAGTGTTATGATAAAATTAAAAGCCTCACAAGGGAACATTTTTAATTTTGTTTCTGAAAGACTTTTTTTTTTTAAGCCAAAGAGAACTATAGAATAAATTATTACAAGGACATTAAAAGAATTTCATTTCCTTGAGCATACATATGCATTCTGCTGCAGCATGTCCTCTCCCTCCCAGTGTAGCCATTGATCCACAGCTTTTATAATGAACTCTAATAACAACTCTATTACTGCGAGGCTCCCGATTGGCTCAGGCACCCACAAAATTAGCTACAAAGAAGCCAGCTTGTCAATATTAATTCCGCCACAGAGATTACTTGTTATGGTAGAACAAAGGTGTTTTGGCTCGAGCTGAACAACTTAACTCCTTGTCTCATAAAATTTAAGCTGCTATTGATCTCCTTCTTCTATTGTGCTGAAGGATTAAAAAAAAAAAACCAGGGGCGCGCGCGCGCAGACACGCAGACAGACACTGGCGTGCTGAATCACTCTGATGCATTCTCCTAAACCACCAGCCGCCCCCTTCCTTCCTTCCCTTCTTCCCTTCCCCTTCCATCCCCTCCCTGTCTGCTAAGAATCATTCAGTAACATGAAGCAAATTAAATCAATGAATTCATCCTAGCAGATGGGTGCTTTAACAGTCAGTTAGCCTTTAGATAATTGAGGCGTTGACTCCGGAATCATAAAATGGATGGCTCGTTTGTACATTTTACTGAAATAGATCACCGAGGTTAAATAAATGAAATCCCATTTGTCAGGCGGTAATAAATGGCCTCCCCTTCTGCAAACAGCTCTGTTTGGCCTAATAAATACAGGGATGTTACAGTGCTCCTCCCTTGATAGGGTTATGGCTTAATGAAATGGTCTTTCCTCTGCTTGTTTTTGCCTCCTCCTGCACCGTGTGATAAGTAGCGAACCAACGAAGCTTGTAATTACAATCTTACAGAGAACCCAGCCAATCTGTATATAAATCTCACCATCCAATTACAAGATGTAATAATTTTGCAGTCAAGCTGGTAATGAGGTCTAATACTCATGCATGTGATAATCCCCCCTGGATGCTGACTCTATCAGATGTTAGCTTTGTAATTATATGAGCAAAAAATCATTATTTCATGTTCAGCAGAAAAATGAGGTTGGTGGGAAGTTAATTTTCTCTATGCTCTGTGAAGCATAGACAAAATTTTAATGATTTAATCATTATGGTTATCCCTTTTGCAATTGACCCGCGTTACTTCTGTAGAAACATTGGCACATTTAAAAGTCCCTGTTACCCGATAAAGCTTGCCAGGTATGCAGCTTTTAATGTAAGAATAACCGTATACAATTAAACTATTAACCTGCTTGATAGGGGAAAAATCCATAGTTTTTATGTTTTCATTATTTACACACAGGATCCAAAGGAATGTTTATGTCCAGTCTGCACTGCGATAAAAAAGACTCTTAAAGAAAGAAAAAAGAAAAATGCTATAATTAGGATGTAAGCTCTCAGAACAAAACAGCAGGTTCACAGTGGTATTTTAGCAGCTCAGTAATCTTTTGTTCCTTTCCAGTGTAGGAGACATTCATGAGACCTTATACTTCAACACAAAGAGCTTGTTATGCATAATCAGCATTTTCACAAGAACTCGCTTAAAGGAATCACTTGTGATACATATTTTTAATTGTTCTTTTCTGCTCTCAAAATTTTCTTGTTATTTCTGTTTGTCCAGCCTGCCAGGAGAAGGACACAGAATAAGACAGAAGTCACAACACTGAGATGGAAGAGTGAGAAAAAAAACTGGCAGTGCAAAATCAAAACTGTAGGGAAGTAGGTAGGCAGGGCAAAATACTAAAGCCTATTGCAAATTGCAACTAGGATATTTAAGCATAAATTACTTTAAAAAAAAATTGAGTTAATGAAAATGTCATTGAATTCTTTTGTGGTAGGATTTCAACTAAAGGTAGGAAGGCCTGCATCCAAACAGTACTTTATCACTCTCAGCGTCACTTAGATTTGTGTGCTTAATTCTTCTATTGCTAACTTTTTATTCTATGCCCATTATGTTCCTTTATTGACTTGCTTCACGTATATGTGGATATATGGTGATATATATATATATATGTGGGGGGGGGTGGTGTGTGTGTGTGTATTTAAATATTTAGGTGTATACATGCTCTGTTTCTCTAGAACAGACATTATAAAAAAGTTCAATGAATTTTATCTTACGGAAGTATTTTATGTTTTCTGTAGAAAGCAGGATTAGGACCTGTGCAGTACTTCAGTTGATGACTTTCATGTTGGCTTGATCTGGTACGTTGGAAGGCTTACCACAGCAGAACCCAATTAACATATGTAAAAGATAATCTCATATTTGATTCCTGTGAGACTTAGAAGATAGATACAGATGTTGTCTAAAGACAAAAGCAGTTATGGATACTGTCTGGAGGATGATCTGCAGGTAGGCACTTCTTCTGAGCCCTTGGGACGTGGCTGATTCCATCTCACTTCAGATTCGTCCTTCCAGACCTGGGGGAGTCATCTAAAATCTCTTTACAGTCAGTGAACATGTCATGGGTGCCCTTCTCCCACCCATCTGAGGCATCTCCCTTTTGAGGAGGGGATCTGTATCCCAGAAATGCCTTTTCATCCACTGTCCATAAAAAAATAACAAACGTATAGTTCAGATGTTGATAACTACTTTGTAGGCCTCAAAGGTTGGTTGAAATAAATTCTACCCTTACCTTCTTTGTGGATCCAACCCAGAGTAGCTCTGGAGAAGGCCTGGGGTCTATTATGTATTATGTATTAAATTCCTAATCTAGTGATATAAAAAAGGCAACTTGACAGACACGAATCCTGATCTAATTATGGTTCTCAGCCTTAAAAAAGGATTATTTTTAATGAGTCCTGTAACTCAAAGAACATATATATATTTAGACAATTTATCAAACGTCTTAAGAAGAAAATCCTGACATTAGTTATGGTGGTTCTACTGGTACTCTTATGTTTTATTCCTGCAGAAGAAGCAGGATGGTGGTGAGGAATGCACATGACCTAAAATTAATTAGGTTATTAAGAAGCAGTGAAGACTAAAGGACTTGAAGAGGGGCATAATACAATAGCCAAATGGACAGTCCTTTGCTGACAAACCTATTATGTCTAACTTGTATTGGATAGAATAATTGGAAATACCTAATGCTTTATTAGATACAAAATTAAGTTCTGAGCTGGTAGAAAGGTGAGGATATTAATATAAACACTTGAGTCTAAAAAACCCAAAGAAACTCAGAATAATATGGAAATTAAAATATGAAATGCCATTTATGGCAAAGGCACTTTTTTCTAGAATAATGCATTCCTTTTATCCATGTCAGTCAGGGTTGCTATCTTTTACAAATTTTATCATGAGTTTGCCATGTTTGTGGGGGAGGGCTTGGTTTAGATATTCTTGAAGTCACAGTTTTGGGTAATATTTCTACATTTCCTTAAAATAGAGAGAGAATTCTATAAATTTGTTCCATAAACTTTAGCTTGGTGTCTTTGGGAAAGTGCATAAAGCATAAAATGGAGTGTCAAAATCGATACAATTTGGTCTTCTGTCTGAAATGTATTTTTACTCTTGCATGCATACTTTTGTGAGACGTAGAGATGAACCTGGTTTTCTGAACTCATGTCATGAAAAGATCTTAATTCTTTATTTGGCCAACTAGACATTTTTCTCACTGAGGCAATACTAGGATTAAAAGCCAAGTGAGTTTTAATGCTGGCTAGAGCATAACTGAACAAGACTGTATTTCCGTACCATATATTAGGCTGAAGACTGCAGGCAGAAGCTGGGAACTCTTTGGTTAAGACATCGGATTTAAATCCAGAAGAATACTTCAGGTGTTTTTTAAGCATAGTGATCTTCTATATAGGTGGATGTTAATTATACTTCCCTCATTTTCCACACAAAGTATTGAAAGCATGAGCTTGCCTTAACAAAACTAAATAAATCTTTGCTACTCAGCATGTTGTAAGAAGCCAAAAAAGCTAATCCCTCAGCTTCTCACCCAACTTCACATAAATGTTTCTGTCTCTCTGAAAATAACAGAGGAGTTGTGCAGGTAATGCCTGTGTCTAAAAAGATGCACATTTGTCCTTTTTGATAGAGCCTGCAGGTAGTGGTTGTTCTGTGGTTCAACCATTGGATCTCTTTGAGCTTTCCGATACTTCTGGTGCATCATGGCATAGAGAGATGTGTCTGGGAGAATCCCAATTCCTCAGGTTGCACATGCCAGTACGTAGGTGAACTGTATATAAATTCGGGAGCTAATTTGTTAATCTAGAGGTACTTCATTGAGAGAGAGCAAACCTAGACAAACAATGGGTCATGACTGAGTTCTAAGAGATAAGTAAATAATCAAGTAGAGAGGTTGTCCCCTTCTTACTTACTCTTAGCTCAGTTTCTGCCTGCATTCCCTAACGCTGACTCATATTTCCCCTATTTGACAGTTCTGGCATTCACCTTGAGCTCTATAATCCCCAGAATGTCAGCTATTTGGGATGCTTGAGCCAAAGAGCTTCTCTTACTTCCACTCATGTTCATCTCCTATTTCAACATGAAATTTACATTCAAAGTAGTGGAGAGCAAGTCAATAAGACTGCACACCCACCTTGCAGCAGGAGCAGTGTCTTTGGCTTCTCTGGGGACTTTGTCTTGAGCATCCACCTTGGCTGTGTGTTAGGACTGTTCTGTTCTGGGGCCTAACTTTAGCAAAGCCATGGAAGTGGAAACTTGGCATACAAAATTCTGGAAACTCTGTGAAGCGGCCTTTGATTTTTGTATGGGTTTACAAGAGATCAGTATAATTCTATTTGAGCATAGCTGGGATTATGTATTCCACTGAACAAATCCAATCCTTAAAAGAATTTCCGGGTTCAGGAATTATTTCATCTGGCAATTTTCAACAGTTGAACCCACTGAAAATGAAAATAAAATGTCTAGTGTCCTTTTGTTATTTGAGATGTCACCAAAGCTCATATGAAGGGGTTAATTTATTAAAAGGCACTGGCTCTTAGTAGTAGCTAGGTAACATAGATCTTTTCCCAAAAGCTGTACTGCTCCAAGGAGGGTGTTTGGTAGAGGTAATGATCCTGTGTGGGGTTTACTCAATGAGTTGGTGGAAACCTATCCTGCAGGGAAGTTGAGAGGATGTAGTGTTGGAACAAGCTGTCATCTTCCACCTGTCCTCTTCCATTCATATTTCTCTCTCTTTGGAAAACAAAACAAATCAAACAAACAAAACTCAACCAGCCAGCCAACAAACAAGCAGAAGAAAACCACAGTTTCTTTTATTTGCCTGGGAAACTAGGCAAGAACTCTCTTGACCTCCCCTGCAGACCAGGCACTGGAAATGTAAGTGACTGTTTTGTGCCTGCGACTGAAAGAAGTCCCAAATTAGAGTTATGAAGCCTTCTCTTCTGAGTAGTTAAAAAAAAATAAAAAGAAATATGCCCATTGTCAAGGTGTTTATTGAGATGTATTTTCCTTAGAATAAGAAGTTAATAAATGAATTTTTAAGTGAGGTTTATTTTTGTCTCAGATTATATGCCAGTATTTTATCTTCTGTATTAGGATCACTGCTTACAGTTATTTCTTTACTGATTTTGTGTTTTGCTGTATTATTTAAGAGACAAGGGAAAAAAAAATATTGAAAATCCACATGCACGCCCAACTGATTTGTAAGTTGATGAGATCAACCTAATGACACGAGTGTACTTAGTTCTGTGACTAAAAAATTACAATTAGTGGTTGTTTTTTTTTTTTTTTTTAATAAACATTTTTAGGTAGAAATAGGTGCATAGACTTCATCCTTATGGACCAGGGTAACTTACATGACAACTTGTTAAATCGATTTTATGCTTCTTTTAGATCTGCTATTCAATTTTTTAAAGTGCAGATACCATGGCAACCCCCTCTCTCATATGGAACGTATGCTGCTTTAGAGATAAAGAGCAAGTACATGCAAAGATGGAACAGGATGACATGTAAACTTTTTTTTTTAATATTCACACTTTGGACGAAAAAATATGCTACACGGACACATTTTCTCAGTTGCAGTATATTTTATGAAAGAATCACATTTTGTACAATGCAATTAATCAGGTTTTAGATCTTTTCATAAATAATATAGAAGGAAATTGCACCCTGTGCTTTTCTATGTTCATGTGTGTATATATATGCATATATATACCCAAAGAATTATTCATATCTCTACATTTGTTTTAGTGTATAATAACGCCTTAAAGACTGACAGTAACATCTTTATTTTTATTGATTTTCTTACTGTTCCTTAATGGTAAGAATGTAACACAGTTTTTTGTTTTGTTTTGATTTTATGAAGGAGCTGCATAGCTGCTACAATTAATTATTTTTTAAAAGAAAAGACAAAACACAGCTGAAGCATCAGTTTCAAGAAAAAGCAGGAGGACCTATGTGTACTTGGCTATCTCATCGGTTATTACATTGTCTGGATCAGAATTTTCAAAAGCATGATAGTATACTGGATTTCTCAATTAGCTTTCTAAATAATTGACTTCAGGGCAGTCTGCTGGGGCACAGCGTTTTTGAAAATCTGGTCTCTTACTTGAGTTGCTTTAGCAAGAGTTTGATTTAGGTTGTGAGATAATGTTTATATCCAAAACAAGACAATTGATTGAGGAAACTGCCATTTCTTATCGTCAACACCCTATTTCTTCCTGTATTCCATACCTTGGTTAGAGACAGGATATACTTGAAATTTCAGTATCTTGCTGCCCTTTTTATTTTGTATTCAAGCCTAGCTTTGTGATTAAAGACAGACCTGAAATATTAGTAATATTTCTACCAATACAAGCTGAGCACTCATTTCAGATTCCTGAATGAGTTAAAGAAAGGAAAAAAAATGGGTTTTTTCAGGATTTAAAAGCACACTATTTCATGTGAAACCAGTGTTCTGAACCTCAGTTTTCCTGTTCCCACCCATAAACCCCAACAAATTACTCTCTTATACGATCTTGTTATCGATCATACAGATGACATACTTAGAGCACTGGAGGAAGGAAGGGTGTAGGGTCTATCTTCCAGCTTAAACATTATTAGTAGTGGGATTTGAGTGTCTTTTAAAATTAAGTTATTTAAATCAAGAAAATAGCTATGAATCATCTCTCTTGTGGTTTGCTGCACTTCTGACATACACTACTGTTTGGCTGTCTGTTTTCTGGTCACTCTTTTCACTTCTTGGCATTAAGTTTTGCCAGCTTACATTTTTTTTTTTTGCAAGCTTTAATAGGTTTGAAAGTTTAGGTTGATTTTGATAAGCTTGCACAAGTCCTAAACTGATTTATCAAATGTGCTTGTGGCTGCAAATCTCACTAGGAAAGACTCTCATAAGAGACTCTACAAATAATAAAAGGAAGTGACTACAAACAATAAATGGAAGTTTTAGGCTTTTCTTTTTTTCATACCTTTCTGCTGGCAGTGTCTGAACCAACTCCCATTAAAACAGGGAATCCCATTGATGGTATTAGGATGTTTGCCAGACCTCCAGACGTCAGAGGAATTCACAGTGGAAACGCCAAAAATCATGAAAATTGCTATTAAAAAATTAATTCTGCATCTTTGAATTATAAATAAATCTCTGTTCATGTTTAGGGGGATTGGATGCTGGAGCTCATGTTCACAATGGTTTTCCTTTGTTGAAATCAATTTGCCTGTACCAACCATTTATGCTTTAACAAGAAAGTAATGTGATGGTGAGAAAAAGCATGGCATATTGGGATGTTCCTCTGAGTGCTATTCCCTGAGGCAGCTGCTGGAGAGTATTGAAGGGAGGCTAAATCAACACTGCCTAC
>VYXC01013306.1:1514740-1554475 GCA_013397175.1 Platysteira castanea
AAATACTGCGATTTTTCCCTTATTTAACTGAAGCGCTTTTTTGGGGGGGAGGGGGGGCAGAGAGGGGTAGGGGCATGTGTGGGGGGGCAACTACAAAAAGCAAAGAAACAGCACTTAGCATAAAAAGACAGACTTTCTCTTAAAATAATTACCAAAGAAAGCANGACAGATCTGAACGAATTTCTTCTTTATTTCAGTTTTGGTTTTATGAAATGAGTAGTTTCATAGGGAGTAGCAGTGTTGAAAACCAAGATAACTGTAAAGACCATTACCCAACTCAATCTAATCAATGAAAATTAAAGGGTTAACTTCAGTCAAAATACCTTCATTACAATACACTCCAAACAAACACATTTATTAATGTAGATAGTGCATCTTGTACCTTCCTAGCTCTGAGTTCATCACTGACTGGAAATATTAATAAGTACGTTTTACAAATGCTTTCAGATAATGATACCTTCAGGACAATAAATGATTTACAAAAAAATGAAGGTCTCTAAGGTCTTTTTGTTAGATATCAGCAATTATTATGAAGTGAATTTTGTAATTAGGTTATTAGAAGTGCTAGATAGACTGCAAATGGTATGGGAAATGTATTTTATTATTTATACTTTGTAGTAAATACTCAGGAAATAACACTAAATTAAGATACATATAGAGATTGTAGATGGATTTTCATTTTACTTTTAAAAACCTTATTTTGCTGGCTTAAATATTCACTTGTGGAAAATAGTCTTGTTACAGTTGTTGCCTATATTAAAAAATAGGATTGTAAAAAGTTTGCAAAATTAAATTTTTCACTTATATCTTTAATAGCCATTTCCATGACAATATTTTATTGATTGTAGTTGTTAATAAAATAGTTTTTTATTTGTATTCAAAAAATCTATTTGTCCCTTAAATACTTTCTCATATTACATCTTTATTTCCTCGTCATACAGANACTTTTCAAACAAGTTGTGAAATGGAAGGTTGTTTTAACTCTTTTTTAAATGTAAAATGCTTTAACTGAAAACAGAACATGTTAATAACAATAATTTAATATCCAAAACACTGTATTTTTATAGCAGTAAACCCCCCAGTAATTTAAAATATTTCTTCTTTCAGGATTAGCATTATTTTTAAATAAAAACTTGAACGTGTCTGATTTAGGACCTAAGCATGAAAAACCTTCCAAAAATTGTAGATGTTCCCATTTACTGTTATTTAAATGTTGTCAATCAAATCTGTTTGCATCTGGTACTGATGCCATGTGAAATTTATTTGTTTAAACTTTCAGTCACACATGGAAAGTTTTGCAGATGGTGTCTCTTCTCATCTGTTTTTTCCAATTTTCCCCCTTAACTCCAGTGCTCACTCTCTCGACCCCCCAATTTGATTCCTCCTTCTTCTAAAAAAAATAGATCTAATCAGTAGCATGTTAAACAAGAGGGGATCTTTTATGTNTATTCAAAAAATCTATTTGTCCCTTAAATACTTTCTCATATTACATCTTTATTTCCTCGTCATACAGATAGCAAACTAAATAAGCTTCCAGCTTCAGACTTGAGACAAACAATTGAAAGCACAGGTTTAAAGTAGAAAACAGTTCTGGAAGTTGCCTGATGGGCTTGGCTTATTTTCATCTTAGCACTACTACCAAACTTCCTATGATTGTACTTTATTTTGAGGAAAGACGCAGAAGTAAAAACCCCCAAACCAAAGCANTTAGCATTATTTTTAAATAAAAACTTGAACGTGTCTGATTTAGGACCTAAGCATGAAAAACCTTCCAAAAATTGTAGATGTTCCCATTTACTGTTATTTAAATGTTGTCAATCAAATCTGTTTGCATCTGGTACTGATGCCATGTGAAATTTATTTGTTTAAACTTTCAGTCACACATGGAAAGTTTTGCAGATGGTGTCTCTTCTCATCTGTTTTTTCCAATTTTCCCCCTTAACTCCAGTGCTCACTCTCTCGACCCCCCAATTTGATTCCTCCTTCTTCTAAAAAAAATAGATCTAATCAGTAGCATGTTAAACAAGAGGGGATCTTTTATGTATTCTGTGTTAGGACAAGGAAAGCATCGCTGTAGATCACTAGAATAAACAACTCAGGCTGATTCAATTACAATGCCTGGGCCAGGCTTTTATCTGCTGGTGACATCATTTCAATCAAAATGTAAAATAATACAATCCAATAGATGCAAGAGGGAGAGATAGGACACAGACTGCTGCACTTAGTCATTTAATAAAAAAAAGTGGAAGAAAGCTCTTTCTGACAGGCTGCTAGGACTTCCATTTCCAAAACTCTATTACCTTGTATAATAGTATTCAAAAGAATTGAATGCAGGAAATTGTCTATTACTTTTTATTAGTAGAAGCTGTTATGTAGGATACAGCCTGCTGCACTGTTTTTTCTTTGTTCCTTTAATTAACAAGAGCATGAAATCCTTCTATTGGCAAGCACTTGTTCCAAAGCTTCTGTTGCCTTCTGTTTTTACTGAAAAGGTAGGGTTTTGTTCTTTTCTATTCTCTGAATTTCCGTCTTCTCCTTTTTTTATTTACTAAAAAAGTAATTTTTTTCAAGTCACTGTGATCTAAAGTCTATCAGTTACCTTAATAGGGCTCAGGAGAGGGTAGAATGCAGATACATTTCCATAGTTGCAGAACATTTTTATAAGAAAGTTTCACATCTGAGGAGAAAGGGAGATCCAGATTGCAACCATGGGTAGGCTGATGCCAGTCTTCTGACCATTTCCCTTGCCAGCAGAAATTTGCTATTGTTGCTTAATTTATTATGACAGAAAAAGAGATAAATTGGTACATACCGCTTTGATAGATGCATGGTGCAAAGGAACATATTCTTTCTTCTCAATCCTTTTACACTCTCTGTGACAGCATAGGATAGGGCTTTGTAAATATCATCAATCTGGCCATCCCACACAATCCTCTCAAATTTTACTGGGAATAAAACTAGTTGTCCTCATTCCAGTGAGGTGTAGTCTCACTTCTACATTCGTATCTATAATATTCCAGAGAGCAGAAATGACAAGTAGAACTCTCACTTGTTGGAGAGAACATATTTCATTGATTTTAGTGATTAATTAAAATATAATTTAGGTTCACTGCAATTAGGTTCATAAAGGTCTGAACTAACTTTATTTAATAGGAACTTCTATAGCTAGATTGTGAACTGTTTGATTGGTGACTGAACAGGATCTTGCCAAGGGCAAACAATGACTACTATGGCTGTCACCGAAACACTCTTCCTGCCATGCTTACTGTTTTAAGGTCCATTTGAAGAAGTAGATTGAGTCAAATGGCTAACTGCAGGTGTTGTAGGAGGAGATGTAACTCCTTAAACTAATTTCATCAGCATTTTCTTTAGTAATGCAATTAGGTCTTCTTCTTATTTTGCATTTACCAGTAGCAAATAAACCTGAAGAGAGCTAAGATCTTTGGTGGTCTTGAACAATATTGACTTTATGTCTTCTCTTGCTAAGAGATTTCTGCCATTCTGGATAGCATTATTATTCCAAGCACATGGTAACCTTTTTCTAATGGTTTATGAAAACGATTCATATGAGGATGAAATAGTAGACTACTATGCTGGGAACAAACTAGCAACAGCTATAATCACTGAATAACTTTAATCCTCCCTTTCACAACCATCAGGTGTGTTTTATAATTTTTCATATTTCTATTTGATATGCTCTGTTTTTTACAGTGTCTGCAATGCTTACCAGCATTCTCCTGCTGCTGCAGTGGGCTTAAACCATAGCAGGCTGCAGTCGTAATCAGGATCAGACAACCCATGTCGGACACACAGCACCTGAATGAACACAGACCTAAGGTCATAGCAAGGATAGTTTAAAACATGTAAACTACTTATCTAACTCCATATCTGCCTAGGCAATAAAGAGATAAGAACTCAAAGAGTGAAGAATGCTTAAAGCTGGATGTTGGCCTATGTGGGACAGTGGCACATGGAGTATTACTGCTCCTGTAATTTTGGTACCTGAGCTGAGACTGCATAAGCTGAAGCTGCATATTGAGTTACTCAGCCCATCTTTTATTTTCTGACACTGCCCTCACCTTTTCAGGTAAAATGAAAGGTGAACCTGTCCTAAGCTTAATCAATATTCCAGGGCTAAAGGGTCTTTCCCAGAAAAGTGAGAGCTATGAATTTCAACTCCTGCAGGCTGCAAGAGTATGTAGCACTTTGGTCCCTTAGATTTTAGCTGAGTGAGTTTTCTGGTACTCTATTTCTGGAAAAGAAAGCTATTTTACCATGTGTGTGGCTGAGCACTGGGCTAGACTGAATTCGTTGTTGTCCAAGTGTCTTGAGGGAAGGTCTCTATGTGCATGATGGATCAGAGACATGTGTCTTCAACCATCTCCCATCCCAGATTGAGATGTGTCTTAGTGTGAGAAAGGTAATGCATTTGCATGACTATGTCAGTGCTTAGGAAACACTGTCATCTAAAATGGAGATATGAGTTGACTGTAGGCACCCCTGGACATCGTGCTGGAGAGCAGACATCTGTCAGAGATTGACTGAGTCTTCATCTCAGTTCAGGTGGAACTCACATGATCTGCACCTTACAGCACAGTTTAAACCTAAAAAATGTTTGTGTGTCAAATTGCCTGCGTTGGAGCTGGACCTCTTCCCAAAATATATCTGACATGCTCAGCCACAAATTGCATTTCTGACCTTATGCAGGCATGAAAACTCCCTCTATCCCCACCGAAGCCCTCACTTAACAGATGTAGTTGAGACCCTTTAAAGTCATCTTTCTTCATAGGAAATAAGCCAGAAAGATAACAAATAGCAGAATTTAACAAATGAAATCCAGAACTAGCCTACTGTAAAATGTTTTTGTGTGAGCTGTGATTACAGTCCCCCTCTGGATCAAAGCAGAGTGTGTCATATGCCTTTAGAGTTGAGCCATGTAGGCTTTTTGGAAACATGTCTTTAGTGAGTATGAACATTAAGTTTAAAATAGAAAAATTATTTTCCTAGAATTTCCAAAAACCCTAATACATTAGGAACATGAATTTTAAAAAAATAAATAAGGCAGTACTGTTGGTCCTGATTCTCCAGACAGTCTAGCAGAACCAAGGAATACAAAGGTTACATTTTCTGCTGGGTGCTCCTCTCAATTCTCCTGCTGTGTTACTGTGCTTTCCAGTTTGCACATCTCTGCCCAACTCTTATGAATTTTAGTCCCATTTTCCATCCCCACTTGATCTACCCCTTCCTCCCTGGAGTCAGGTCTTGATTTACTGCTTTTAGCCTGATGTTTTTGTTCTCCTGCAATTTCTTGACTCCCCAAGCTGTGTTCCATTTTAATTACAGGGATATTCTCTCCTGAAATCTGAAGGTTATGGAGTCCTGTCCTAGCTGGTGATTGTTTCAAGGTCTACACAGAAATTGCATCTTTCTCTTTTTTTTTTTTTTTAAATAGGCATTACTTTTCTATATCTAGCTGTCAGTATGTTTTGAAAATACTTGAAGTAATTCATATAACTTAAAAAACTAAACATGTTGTAAAAAATGTTATTTTTACTTAAGAAAACGTGGTTTTGTATTCTAGCTCTTAATAGGACTAAATAGTTCTATAGTTGTAATTGAATGCATCTGATGAAACAAACTATATAGAAATTTGGATAATTAACTGTCATCTTTGTATATTTGTACCCTGTTTTATGTTTTCTCCATTATAACATAATAATATTTTTCCAACTAATTGCATAGTAAAGTAGTAAGTAATTTTTTTTTTAATTAAAAAAAACCTGCCAAAATTACAAACCCCTGACTGTTATAAAAGCAAGCTGACCATCATATCTACTCACCTTATTGCTTGTTTAGACGTCTTGGTATTCCTTTACTTTTCAGTACAGGATGATATACTGTCTTTGGGGTGGAATACTAATTACAAATGTATCGGCCTTTTCTCAAATTTTGACTTTTGGAAATAGTTTTCAAAGTGTTAATCTTATAGAAGCAGGAAGCAGGCAAGAGCAGGATTTGGACAGTTTTTTACACCTTAAAACAGTGCATTTAGTCTTCATGTCAATTAGGATAGTTTATACTATGTTATGTTTTTGGAAGTTATGAGGCTCCAATTGTTGCCCCCCCATTTCACCATGATGTTAACCTAAGTCGTTCTTCATTGCACATGCAGGTTTGGTGAGCACACTGTGTGGTCAAAAAGATTTATCAGAGAAAGCTTATACTGAAATGTACTTTATTTTGTGACACGCTGTTATCTTGTGACATGCTGTTAGTGCTGTATAAAGTGCACCTGTACCTCCAGGTACAGGTCTGCTGTTTAATGTGTGTACTGCAATTGATGAGGTTTACATAAAACTTTGTGCTGTCCAAACATGAATGGACCTGAAGAAAAACTTAGAATTAATTTGAGCCTGTGGATCGAAATCTGAGACTCTAAACTGTGGCTCATCTGCTGCATGTTGGCTCCCAGGCATCTTGGCTTCTTTTGCTCAATCAGAACTGTCACAGGCTTGATCAATAAGAGCAGTTTAGACCATCTGAAAGCAGGAAAGTAGGTCTTCTATCAAATTCTGAATCCTTTAAAAATCTGACTCCAGGAAGTGTTTGGAGATGGTACTGGATAGTGACTTCTGGGATGAGCCTTCTGAAAACATGGCGAAAAAGAATAACTATTGGCATTCAGGTGGAGAAGTTCATAGTTAGCAAAGCAGTTTCTGAACATGCTCAGGTCATTAGAAGGTGGGATTGGAAGCCCTTCACTGCTGATGGGGCTGTCTCCAGAAACAGGCAAAGCGAGGAGTTGTCTAGAGCAGCAACATGACTGTAACTGAGTTGGCTGCTGTTGCTGCTGCTGCAGAAGGGGTGAGTATGCATGGGGGGCAGCCTGTGCTCCTGGATGGGATTCACACCCAGTCAGTGCTGCTCTGTCTCACATCAGTGCCGACAGGAGAGGATCTGTGAGCTCTCCACTGTCCTACTCAGCCTGGTGCCACTCCCACCTGCATTTTCCTTACCCATGGCAAGGGTGTCTCACTCCCATGGTAGTGTTCAGAGGGCAAAATTCAAATTTGCTGACCTTATTGAGAAGTCTGAGCCAGCTCTGGCTTCCTGAAAGACTTCAAATCTTCTACAATGCTGCCTGCAGAGGGACTGAGCTGGAATCACTTTTCTCCCTTCCTATTAAAACTGCGCTGCTGTGTTTAGAGTAGTTTGAGAGAGAGAAATTTTACAGCCTAGTGGTTACAGTATTCACCTGGGAGGGGAAGATGGGGGATCCATTTGTTGTGTAAAGGTCTGTTTATTAAGTGGCCAAAGGAACCAAAAAAACAAAGAAGGAAGAGGAGATAAAATGAAAGAGATAATAACAAACAGCAAAAGAGGTCATAATGAAAGGAGTATTTGATTCAGCAAGTTCTGTTGAAATGGTTAGTTTTTGATAATTCTCTACGAAAAGGTGGCTTTAAAGAGATTTTGACAGCGAATGCAGTCCCTTCTTGTTTTCCACCATCATCATAAATTTATTAGAAAGACAACTTGTCTTCGATATGCTTTCTTCCTTCTCTAAGCTGTTCCAGATGGGAAATGGCATAGTTTAGAGATGAGCTGGATCAATAATCTTCCTAAAGAGAAGAATATCTAGGCAAAGGCAAAGAATACCAAGGCAAAGGTTTCGTCTGAGTCATTGAAGCTGCCCAGTATTAGAATGTGGTCTTAGGTTGAGGGCTTTAGTGGGAGGTTCTATCCTAAAACACCAGAGTGCCTGGGTTGTTAACATGGGGAAAAAGCACTGTGGCAGCAATGGGCGTGTCTGTTGTTACAGTCTTTGCATTTGAAATGTACCTATCCATATTTAAAAAATATCTTGATTATGACATATTAATTTCTACTATGTTGAGGTTATTTAAATTATTTTAAGCAGCATCCAGGCAAATAATTAAAAATTTTAAATCAACTGCAACATGTGTAACATCTATATTAGATGACTTTGACTTGGTAAGACTAATGCCAGAATGATCAATAATGGCATGACTAAAGGACATTTATCCTACCGTTCCACATATGGAGAGATCTGCAAGCACCACAAAATAAACTGCTTGCCACTTTATCTGCTGGTGCTGTTAAGGGGGACTGAAGCCCTGCATGAAACCGGATCTGTCCCTTGGCAGTGATCCCAGTTAAGTAGGCATGTCATTTATCAATGTGCCAATAACATAATTTCTGTGATATTTTTTCCTCCACGAATTTTGCATTGATAAAAGACTTCTTCAGCCAATAATCTTGCTTATTATATCATACAATGAAACTGCCTCTGCTTTATTCTCCACTTCTTTCCTTGTACAGCTGGGAATACTAGAACAGATCAATGAAGAATTAACCATTTGCTTGACTTTGTTAAAGGAAAAACTACTAAATATATATTAACTACCCTGTAAGCAAAATCTAATTTCTGTTTTGTAGAGACAGTTTTGTGGTGTTTTAGGAGAAGAAAGTGCTCAGCTCTAATGCCTGGTGCACAGCCGGACTCAAGCTTCCTTAAACATGAATGTGAGATCTTTGTTTCAGCTTTGACCAGCAGGTGGGCCTGAGTTTACAAAGTTAATTTAAGTCAGTTTAGAGTCCATATTCTTAATTGGTACTCTATTGCCAATTATAATCAATTAGAAATAGGAGCTTTCTGGGACTTGATTTAGACCAACAAGTTTGGGGTTTTTTTCTACATCGTTTTCCATAGTGGAGACGATAAAAGCATGCTACTTTTTCTCATTCCACTTCTTCACTGAAGCTGCTTAAGAAAATGAGATACAACAAATCCATTTAGGATTATGTTGAAAAAGCATCTCTGCTTTTAATATTAACCAGATTTTTACTGCTAAGTTTTGCTGGCAAATCTCTGAAAGTTTCAGCTTGCAACTTATCCGGATCATTTAAATCTACAACGCTGGCTTTGCAGTCTTGCAAGAACATCTGTTTTGATTTCCAAAGCTATCTTTTTTAGTCCTAGAACACTCTTCTTTGGTGTTGTAGATTTTTTTCAGAATCTTAAAGGGCTTTAGTTTTAGCTCCAAGACATAATGAAAATCAGGAGGAAGTACCTGAGTGTAATGTTTCTTGTGCTGGTAATTTCGCTGAATATATTCAGTCTAAATGGACAAAGAAACAGCTGGATGTCCACGTCACACTTTCTTTTGTATGACTTTAGTGAAACCTGGCAGTACAGAACCATTGTGTGCTACGTCTCTTATTGTGCTCTTACTGAGGCATAGTTTGTATATATATCTTTATGTTTATTAATTAAAGACTATTAATGTGTCTAGTAACATGCTGTTGCTGTTCTTGATGGTAAATGGAAGTATGTGGTGGGGGAAGTATTCATCTAAATCTAAACTTTTTAAAATTACTTTATCATTTTCAAAATTAAATGCCTGAAAAATGCTGATGTATTGCAACCAGACAGTGACTATCATTTAGAGAAAGGACTAGCTAGACATCTGTTCCTTAAATTAATTCATCATTCTAAATGCACGAATTAATAATGATATTGTGTACACCTGCAAATGGAAACCAAACCAGATTATGATTTTGATAACTCATTGCTAAAATTTAGAACAAGTCCTCCAACTGTAAAAACAGCTCACTAGCTGCTAACTTGTGTTCTCAAAAGCTTCACGGCTTAACAGAAAAATAATGATTACTTGGCATTCAGTATCAGTTCCAAATTACTATTCCTTAATCATGCTTTTTTATACTTCAGATAATTTATATACATTAATTTCTTAGTTCATGTACGCATAGATGTCATCACTCTACTGGGTAAAACCTTTATCCTCTGAAACACATCTCATGTACCATACTATTATACATAATATACTATATGTACCACACACAAATACCGTACTATTGTTAATAGGACTGTATCCCAAGATTCTATCAAATTGTTGACCAACATAAATCTGTCACTTTGTGTATATGCATTCCCACCTAAAAAATAATGATGCCTTTATTCCGTAGTTTATGCCATCTTGATGTGTAGTGCTCTAAATCTCAAAGGCATTTCTTGGTAAAAAGTAGTTATTATATGCATTGTTTCACTTATACATTTATTTACAGAACTTCTAATTAAATTCTAATTGAATTTGTCTTGTCATACTTGCACTGTAACATACTTTGAATATATTATGAATTTTTTTTAGTGCAACCCATGAAAAATAAAAGCTTTATTTAATTTCTTTAAAATATTTTTCTCCTTTTTTTCTGAGTAGGTTAATTTTTAAACAAAAATGCTGTTTTGAAAACAAAAAGTTGACTCAATTTTTTATCCCTCAAAGTATGGAAGAAACCCTTTTTTGTCACACTCAGGAGTTAATATGTTAAAAATGTAGGCATGAAATAAAATTACATTTTAAAAGATCTCCTCTATCCCTTTTTAAACAGTATTTGCCAAATTTCCCTAGAGCTTGTGAAGAGCTTTGCTCCTGGGAATTTTTTCTATGGAAAAATATATGTATCTATGTTTTAATATTTTCCCAGTTCTAATTCCAAGAATCCACAGGAAATGCAAATTATTTTAGTTAGTATTAGATACTAAAAATGGTATTGGGAGTTGATGATTGTGTAAATCATTATGATAGACATTAACCTTTCTTTAATATAAAGCATCCATGTAGCAATTTGATAGTTTTCAAATGTACTCATAAACTGTAATTATCTACTGACATATTTGAAAGAGTATTCATTATTTGTGACATCATGTATTTGTTATTTCCTACTCATAGTGCTTATAGTTTCTCCATTTAAGTCAAAAGAAATCATCATCCAATTTCCACCTTCTAGTCAGGAAAAAAAAATGAAACAGGTTAATGAAATGCAAATAAAGAATGTTAATTTTTTTTTTAGTTGAATACACAAAATTTTAAGAATGTGCATGAAAACTTGTTGAACTCATGAACAATTACAAAAAATATCCCAACCTTCTCTAAATTGCATAAATTCTGCATTTTAATTATTCCACTACTTTCTACACCGTCCTTGTGCTGGTTTACCAGCTTATGGTAGTTCTGTGGATTTTGTAATGCACCTTGAGTCCTTGTTATAAGAGGTGGAAAAAAATGGGTTAAAAATTATTTATGTAGATCACTGACCACTCCATAATTCTGTCTACTTCCATGAGCTTTTAATTGTGCTCTGCTGCTTATGTATTTAAATGTCTCACACTATGTCTCTTTTATTGAGGTTAGTGTTTATTTGTATGACTAACTGCAAGGGTGGATGGGTAAAATGAAAAAGAAAGGTGGGATTGTGTTTTCCTCTTCTGTCTCTCTCTTTCTCTCTCTCACTCTCCCCCTCTTTTCTAAACAAGCTAAGAGTTTTTATAATTCATCACCTGGCTGACAGATGAGTTCTGCTGGAGAATATTAGAAAATGTCTCAAATCTCATATATATGCTAATGGTATGCTGAGACTGGTTGGTGGTATGCCGGAGTTTTTAATCTGTCTCGACCAGTGTGGAAAGTGGAGGAGACAAGTCATTGCACTCGACAATTTATGATCAAACAACTGAATTGTAAAGGAAGAAGGACATGCAGAAAAGGAGAGTAATTTTCTGATTTAACAGCGTTGTTACTACAAATAAAGAAATCTTGATTTTGACTGCACTCGACATTAAATGAGTTTCCTGTGCCCTGCTCTGAATTTTTCATTTTCAGATTTGTATAAAGCACCCTGCTTAGATACAAGTGACAGATAAGGAGACGATTGCATATGGAAATCAAATGTGTATAATAAAGCCATCTTCTGTTTATTAAATAAACACATGTAGATGACTTCCGTGGAGAATGCACTGATAATTCTTCATTGTGTTCTAGTTTTTTTGCAAGTCACAAAGAATCTTATTTAACAACCACGAATGACTAGATGCAAGCTTTTCTGTTTATTACCTTATAAGAAACCAGGCAGTCTAATATATGGCATTTATAAACATTTCATTTTGATTCTTTAGTCCAAGTTTTAGCTGTAACAGTACAATACATTAGTGTTCGTGCTATAAGAGTTCTGGAACCTGCATGAATGCATTAGTATTTTCTGAATATTAGGTTTTCAGGATAGAAATTATAAAGATTAGCAAGATAATATGTACATTATTGTAAAGTGACATTCCAGGGGAGGGGAGCTATAGCATACAGCACTTTGGTCTCCAGATTAAGAAAAAAAAAATTATAGGACCAAAACTAAGAAAAGACCATAGCGTCTGAAGTCAGCATGACAACGATTTCTGATCCAGTGATTTAAGGGTCTAAGTTTCATATGTAAAAACACTTGAACATCATCAAAGGTTGTGTTTCCAGTTCTATTTCTCAGTCCTAGTTCTTTTTGCAGAGATGGTCTTCCTATAAATTATTGTAATGTATTGCAGTGTTGGGTAGCATCTTGAATACTGCTGGGTTTTTTCCAGAAAGGGTTTTTCTATTGCAACCGAAATGCTTCTAGGCATTTTAAAGTAGAAAAAAATCCACTTTTCTCACCTTCTACCTTTGCGGAGTTAAGTTCAAATTTAGATTTTGGTACACATTTTTATTTGAGAATAAAAAGAGGTGAAGGAAGAATCAGTAATGTCTAGACCCAAGTAAACTATTTAGTGAAAATTACTGGCCACGTCAGAGGATGTCTATAATTGGTAGCTCACCCTGCCTGGACTGAGAGGGCCATTATATTGTTTTAAGTCCTCCCCTGGATTTATCAATATCTGCAGCTTCATTAGGAAGGTTTTAGGCTTTCAGTGTGTTTTTCTCAAAGTATCAGCAGCATCACCCATCCATTTGTTTGTGCTTGAACTCTGTTTTGATGTTCTAGTTTTGGAAAATAAGAAACTCCACCAAACTAATACCCCAGAAGCAAAGCATGCCCACCTTCTTCCAGGTATTTACTGCTGGATGGGTTAGGAGTTGTGAAATTCTGGTTCAGACTTCCAAAGCACCAGACAGCTTCTCTGCCTGGCGTAACTGTAATGTGAGCTTTGGCATAAGTGCATCAGAAAATCCACATGGATTTCTTACTGTGATTGGAAGTGATTGCTGTGCATGGAAGTGCACAACCAGTTCAAACAAGACTAGATAAGCTGTGTTGCAAAGCCATATGGCTTAGTTTAAACAGCACAAAGAGGAAGTCTTTGATCATGGCCTTTGATCAGAGTTAACCCTAAATGAAGTGGTGGGCTAATGTAGGTAAGAAGGTGTCAGAATCAAAGCAACTGGAGGCTGGTATGAGTCTAGTAAAAGAATTTTGGAGAGGACACTGGTATGCAGATGGTTTGTTCAATTTTAAACCTAAGGTAAGGAAGAAAAAAATGTAGCAACTTGGGCACAGGTGGAGAAGACCAAAATATGGCAGAAACTATGAAGATGACTGGATGCAGAAGCTGTAAGTGTATGTTATCCTTCAGTGAGTTTCTGACAGAATTTACATATGCATGAAGGGTCATCTCATAATGTTCAGGAAAAAATAAAGTGTGAGAGACTGAAATGCAGCTAGAAATGAGGGTAGAATACAGAAATGCGTTTGAATGTGACAGATAAGATGAAAGGAAAGAGCATGAACATAACTGTAGTTGCAGATGGGTTGATTGGCAGATCCCCAGATGAAAAGGAGACCTCTAGAAATATATTAAAATGAAGACAAGGCAGAGGAAAATACCAGAATGTGAGGGAAATCTGTGGAAGGAGCTTGCTCTATGGAAAGAGTTTGTTCTGTGAAAGGAGTGATGAGATGCAACCTCTAGAGACAGAATATTGAGCAGCAAGAAAGAAGAGATTGAATAAACGATAACAGCAGGGGCTAGTGGCTGAAGAAGAAGAGAAGACAGCAGATAAGCAGAAAGCAAAAAGGAAGAAAGAAGGCCAAAGTTTCACAGGAACCTAAGGCTGTTCTGAAAGATGAGTTTTTGGATAAGAAATTTTAAGACACTGGCCATCAAAGTGGATGGAAATGGAAAACAGTCTTGTGTGAAGTCTGTCCAAGGATAATGCTGTGAGGGGCTGGCAGAGTGTGAAAGTCATTCTGAACAGGCTGGGGAAGAATCCTTTCACTGTCAGTTCACCATTTGACTGTAAAAATAAGAAACTAGCTTGAGCAGCTCAAAGAGTTGTGCTAGATGGAAGAAGATGTTCAAAGAGCTTTGCTGGAATTCTATTTTCTAGACCTAGAGGGCAAATACTTAGGAAGATAATGTGTATCACCAAACTGATGAGATATTTGCCTTTTTAGTACCTGGCAAAGCAACCGTCTTGTCTTTTTGCTAACCTGACTCATAAGAGAATGGACAGTAGAGAGGAAGTAAATGCTATGAGAATAATAGCAAAGCACGTAGTTAAAAATAGGAGTGCTTAATTTTGATAGTGAGATTTAACTGGAAACTGCCTCAATAATTCATAGAAACTTCACAACAAAGTGAAGGAAGTCATACAGAGAGTCAGATGTGAAAAAAACATGAAAAGAAAAGCAAAATGGAATAGCTGTTATCAGTAGAAAAGAGATGGAAGGAGCTTAACTATTCAGGAACTGTTCTGGTACACTTTGTCACATAATGGCCTCTAAAGAAGTAAGAGGAGGGAGTGGGAGTGAGTTGCAATCTGAATGGAAATTTTTTAGGGAAGGCAATAAAGTACTTTGTGCTGTGAACATGTTGGAAATCAGAAACTGAACTCCAGTGTCTCCAGTGTCTCATAATAAAAATCTCTGTTTTCTCCACAGCGGATGTGGTCTTTCTAAGATTTTTTTTTTTTTTTTGTGCCAGGTGGGTTTGGTGTTTTTAAGATTTTTTTTTTTTTTTTTTTTTTACTTCACCAGGGCAGCATAAAGTGTAAATGTTAAAAATAATGGTAACACTCAAAAGCAAAGTAGACTTCTTCAGTACGCAGTCATTGAGCTAGCAAAGGGGAATGTAACTTTAACTTTGGTTTTAGACAAAAGAGTGCAGTACATTTTCTTTATCGTCACCTGTAGTAAAGGTAGTACATTATCTTCCTTTTTCATTCATCCTCATCCCCTCTAGTTATTCTCACTATTCAGCTCGTTGTTGGCACAGCTCAGGACCTAGGACACAGGTAAAATCTCATTGCAGGGAGCATTCTTTTTATCCTGGTTATGGAGGAGGCAGTACTTCTAAAAGGCAGTTAAATAGCATTTTAAGAGTCAGGAAGGCTTGATCCACATACTTTTGTAGAAAATTCATGTGACCAAGCAGGTATTCAATAGTATTTTATCAATAATGTGCTTCTCAACCCAAGACCTGCAAGTTGAATTTTTGAAACTGTTTGACAATTGTACAAATACATTTGGCACAAGGTGAAGTGGAAAGTAGGTACTTTTGAAAGTCTCACCCACAGTATTTTAGAAAATCTCTTATATTCTTAATTTTCATATTCTCCAAAAATGATTGCTCCAAAAATCTGTTAATTATAAAGAAATCAAAATAGATGCAGAAATCCAAAACCAACAAAGATACGCTTTGAATATAAAAACGTGAATTAATAGACAATGCTTTTTCCCCCATGTTCACACAAGAGCTGTCTACACCACTGTGCTTGACTGCCCTTTTATTCCATGAAGGCTACACCATGAATAAATAAAACTGAAAGTGTGAAACAGCTTAGAGTTGGAATGTGCCCGTACCAGGGCACAGCAAAACTTTATTGAACCTCGATGCCTATGAACAATGGCTCACTTCAATAGTGCCAGCAGATGGCACTCTTTATATTAAGTAGCTTTCATGGGAAAATTTAATTTGTTTCTTTTTTTTCTTTGTTTTTTAAATATTGGGAGGTACTATCCCATGTATTGCTTCTTCCTGTAATGATAAATTGATCTATGCAAAACTTCAAATAACTGTATTTCTGATGGTGTGTATAAACTGAAACTTTCTAATACATGCCTTTCTCAGTACCTGGGGGAAATTAAGAGATGAAATTCAGTATGACTGGAGAGCTAGCACTCCTGAGTGTTGGAAAACTAAGACATAGGAACAGGTTTCTGGGAACTTTTTGCAACTGCTCTGTGTTTCTAGTGGTTCGGCATTTCCAGGATGGGTATTTGATGCTTAAAGGTGGTTGGACAGTTAGTTCTGGATGTTTGGAGTCTGGTGGTGGATGCCTTTTTCACTTTCAACAGAGGAGATAAAGGCACAGGTATCCTGGGTATGCTAGAACAGGGAAGCCTGGGAAGGAGGAATAAGGACTTCAAATTACACCATTTTTATCCTTCAGGGGAAACTTGGGACTAAGGAAAGAGGCCCCTTTGTGAAGCCAGTGTGCGGTGGTGGCAAGGAGGTGCCTCATGGCTTGTGAGCTGAGGAGGCGTTGTCTGGGCAGGGAAAGCCCCAGAAGCAGAGCACCGCTCCACGAGGAAAGAGCTGCTTCTCCTCAGGTGCCTCCCCGCTCCCCGCGGAGCCGCCGCTTCCAGCGCTGGTAGCCGCGCCCACACGCACTTGACAGTAGCGTGTGTTTACAAAGGGATTTTGACAGTGAAGGTGCTGTGAGTTCAATCTGTGAACAGTAATATAAAATCCAGCGCTTTGTAAGTGAAGAGGAAGAAGAAAAGCAGGTTCCCATAACTGGTAAATACTTCTGTAGCTAATAATGTGCTAGGTTACTGATGGACACAAGCCACATAGCCCCTAGGGGAAAATAGAAAGCCTTCAATTTTTCCAGCTACAGCAGATACTTCAGCTGAAGTGGAGCCTCTTTTTCAGAGAAAGTCAGTGGAAATAGCTTCTGCTGAGCTGGAAAGATACTTTTGATTACTTGCTGTGCTCTTAGATAATCAAGGACACAGTGGAAATAGCACATAGCATGTGACCAGCTTTGATTTATACCAGGAAACCTCTCTCAACCTCAGAACGCACTGTAAACAGCTGCTTCACAAACTTCAGACAGAAGAACCTCTTCATTTTTTATCTCTTAGTTAATATATTAAAAAAAAGTTTATTGGGCATTGCACAAATGCATAATTTCTGGTCCTTGCATAAAATTAGAAGATGAAACAAGGATGACTTCAAATAAATTTGTTTCTTGGGTGCAGTTTTTTGCAAGGTTTCAATTACTAACTCAAACCTGTTAAAAATATTTGCCTCATTAATCACATTATGTGCTGTGTTATTTAGCACTCTGGCTATTTCTGTCCTCTAGCGTGGAATTATATATCTCCCTGCCCTCTAGAAACTCCTGATAGAGTTCAATCATTATGAGATTTTACCTCACACTATGGATGTTTGCAGCTCCTACTCCAACTTTCATATCCTTAACTTTCTTCAGCTTCCTAGTTCTGTCAGCTTTTAATGACACCATCAAGCCTTGGTAAAAGTAATTTCTGGATACCTCAGTAACAACTTCTTAATAGAAATACCCAGAGCTTCAAAATAAAAAAATAGTATATCTGATCCCTCTTTTCTTCTAATTGTATTCACTCTTTTTTTCCCCCTCTGCTTTAATTTTCTTTTGATCACTCTGGAGTTACTCTGTTCTGTTCTGGTCTGTATTCACTGCTATGTGTGGCAAAAGGTGTAGCCTAGAAAACTAAAACCTAAAACTGCTGTGTTCAAATGCTCCTTCTACTTCTCCCTTCTCATTCCCTGTTCCTATATATAGTGCTGCTTGTTTTCCTTCCTGTTTAGCATCTTTGAATCCCCTTGATGCCCTTCATTACACAGCTTTTGTTCAGGCACTTGGGACTTCTTAAATTGCTTATTAGAAACCTTCTAGCAACACTTCACTTATTGCCTTAAATCTAGCAAGAATGCTGTCACATCAGAATAGGCTATTTCACTTACACTTCTGCAGTCACCTCCAAACCCTTGTATTGACACATTTCCTCTTTACCAAATATGAACCTCCTCTGGCTTGCTGCTTGTTTCTTTTCTTTCATTTCTTTTGGCTGACCTCCCAGCAACTTTATCAAGAAATGAAGCCTTGCAACTAAGCATTTAACTTTTTCTTTTCATCTGTTGCTCATTCCAGGACTCCTTCCCGTGTCTCCATCCTCCATGGATGCATTCACATCCTGGCAGCCCAGGTGAGGTACTGCTAAGCTGTGCATTTGAGTACTGCTAATATATATGACCATGGCCCTTTAACTCACTGCAAATCTACACTACTTTCCTTGTTTACACTTGTTTGAATGTGTTTACAACTTTTTTTTAGAATTTCAAAATATTCTCTAGTATTCAGGTGAAAACTGAAGGAGTTAGGTCTTCTATTCTGCTAGTACACAATAATGTGTGGAAAAGTCTTTGTGGGAAGAAAAAAGTACAATGAGAATTGCTGTGAGTCTCTACTTCCTTTACGATGTATTTTGACAGGCTTTTGTGGATAACAGCAGCCCTGTGAGCAGTTCAGCATGAACTTCAGCACCAAGTTCAAGACAAGAGCAAGGCGATGATATGGTTACCAGTATAAGGTGTTGGTCATTTTTGGTGATCCATGGTGTCTGGGTCCAGTTAAAGATCTGTCTAACTTCTCTTGGGCAGTGGAAAAATAAATGGAACTTGTATTAAGGAGAAGAAAAACATATAGTGATAATCCCCTTGACTTAACCTATGATTTTTTATGATTTACGGATTTAACTCATTTATGATCCATGTATCACATCCAGAAAATCATGTGTTATAGCTGTTGGGTTTAATAAATTCATCTTCCATTACCTTTCAGTATTTAGCTGTGCATTGTATTAAAAAAATACTCTGCTTGCTTCAGACTTTCAAAGTGATTATTGTTTTTGCTATTCCTAGTTCTTTTGTCAGGAGTAAAAATGAACCATTGTTCCCTAGTTACCTTGTCAAGAACATTTATTATTTTATGGATCTTCATTACATTTTTCTTCAGCAGGTTATTTTGCAGGCCAAAAATCCTGGTCTTGTTTGTCTTTCCCTGTGTAACTCCACACCCTTTTGTATTCTTTCCTCTTTCTATTTTTTTTTTTTTTTAAATTTACTGTTTGGAGTGTTTTGGGGTAAGGTCAGTTTGTGAAACAAGATAATTCAAGCCACATGAGTATTCAGGGTATGAAATAGTAAAAAAGTAATGGTAGCATAATGAGTTTACTTTGGTTTACTGTTTTTCCTTCCTAATAATGTTTTTGCTTTTTTTGCCTGCTACAGAACAGTGGGCTGCTCTGCTCTCTTTATGAGTGGTGGTAGATAACAGAGAGTCCAAAACTGTGTAAAGAACATTTTTCGTGTATGCCTTCCTTCTTCTTGTGTGGGCATTGCATCTCTAATGACAGTCTGTCATGTGATCAGTCACTAAGCTGCATGTTCCCCTGACGTGCTTTTTTCACAGTGATGGTTCTCACTATTGTAAATGACTTTCTGTCTCAGCAAACTTTGTCATCTCGGTATTTTCCTTCTTTTCAACATTTTTTTGCAGTATGCTGAAGGGCGTAGATGTCAATGTAGAGTCTCATGGCACACCCTGGTAACCTTCCTTTCACACTATTTTCTATCTTTGCATACTCCTGCATCTTCCCTGTTATTCAATAACAGCTTTCTTTCTTTAGAAGGCAATGGTAAGGAGATCTGGGTGGGGCCCCTAGAAATTCAAGTACATTGTATCATTTTGTTCTGGCTTACCCTCATACTTGCTCATACCTTCAACAGCTTCAAGCAGATCTTTAGGGCATGACTTACAAAAGTTGCATCAAACCCGTCTCTAGTTTTATCAGCAGGTTTCATTGGAGGTTTAAACAATTTGCCAGTGCACCCTACTTTTCAGTTCTCTACCACATACATAAAAGTGAGGGCATTCCTCCAAATTTCTTTAAATTATAGTCTATGTGTCATCAGTAGTAGTTCACATAATACCTGAGTTCCTTTAAGGCTCTTGTATGAATGTCATGTGATCCTGGTGCCTTTTACTCCTTTTACTGTCCTCTGTAAGGATCCTTGCTATAGGTCTTTATGAAAAAGTTTTATCTTTAGTTATCTTCAAGTAATTTTCTTCTCAGTGAACACCTTATCTAGCTAGCATAAAACTAGTCTATTCATATTCACAAGTGAGGTCTTAAACACACTGTATTTCTGCATTCTTTTCTCAAAAGTTTGTATTTTGTCAGCCAAAGTATTATCCCTGAATATGTAACTGAGAAATCCAAATCCCCCTCAAAACCCAATATGAAATCCAATTTCACTTCCAGATGTTAATTTTTTTCAGTAGAAAATCCATCAGCTAGCCTAGAATTCTAATTTCTGGAAAAAAAAAAAATTCATTTAAACCAGTGGCAGTTCATAGACCAATGGATGGTCTGCGAGCAAGTCAAACAAGTCAAGTTTATGAACAGTGACACCAATATGCAGCACAATTTTTTGCAATTGTCATACTCCTTGTGCTTATTTTCAAAGATGGGCAAAGTGAGCGTGGTACTGCCCCTTTATATGTTAAGGTTCTCTTTTCAGATCTGCCTGCATGAATGTCATACAACATCATAGTTATTGGAAGAATTGATAGATTATGTTGTCATCTGTGCTATATCCTCTCATTTGTATAATAACTCCTATTATCAGTGCAGGATTAGATGAGCAGTGAGGCACCACATAAACAAAGCGGAACATGGATAGCTGGACAGCTTACTGGGGGGATGCAGATGTTACCAGCAGTTAGGTCTCAGGTGGGAGTGGATTAAGGATCAAGACTCTCTCCCACATGTTGGGATATCCCTATCTTCCACCTTGGTGTTAATTCCTCACTAGTGTAATGTTGCCACTCCAGCCAAATGATCAAAGTCAGTTGGTAGTGCATGGTCAAGGATTATATAGTCTGTACTTTGAGGCTGTTTTCTGCCTTGTCCTGTTGCATTTGTCAGATGATGCCAAAGGAGCAAAAGGACCCCTAGCCCCTATCTTTGGGGGAGCCCCTGGCAAGGTGGAGCTGGTTACTGGGCTTTGATGGCTCTCTTCTCCCCTCACCTAACGCGGGGTGCAGGTGATAGTGACATGTGTTGTCTGTCACTGGGAGGGATGAGGTGCTGCTTGTGGGTTAGTTCACAGGCTTTTTGGGATGGTTCCTTTGCTACTGCACATGCAGCTGAACTTTGCCAGGTTACTGCTTGCTGTTGCTTAGAGTTTTGGGGAGGCAACACCACAGGCACAGCTGTCGTCCACCTCACCCCACAGGATACTAACAGGTAATTTCAGGGATAAGGGAAATCAAGGAAGGGAGATTTTTGGGGCCAAACTCTCAGTTTGGATTAGGCTGTTGCTTCTCCTTTACAGAAGTGCTACAGGGCCACTGTGGAGAGACTGCTGCCCACCCATATATTACACACCACTAATTTAAATTACTCTTGTATGCTCAGCAGTTAATGCTGCTTTACGCAGAGAGAAATCCAAAGTAGGCAGTACATTATTACTTACTCATAGATCTCTACAGGAAAAATTCAGAGAGCTCTGCAGATCTTTATTTATATGCGATAATCTATATCATACACACTCACAGATATGCAAATTGCAGCTTTGCATCAGAAATTCACAGGAAAGCCTCAGGCTGATGTTAATTCCATCATTTAAATAAAGAATTTCCCATTGTTACAGAGGCCTTGGAGTGCTTCTGTGCTCTTTCTATTTACATAGTGATTTTCTCAGATGAACCAAATGTATAGGGACACAGGCTAGTGATACTCTTACCAGTTATATATTGAATTATTCATCATTACAGGAGATTCCAACCAATACTGATTAATCATTTCTCTTCTAAATACCATTTTTGTTATAAAGCTTCCACTAATTCTGTTCTCTTGCCAGTATATATGATTTCTATCTGTTATCTGACTTGACTTTCAATCTGGTATTTAAAAAGTACCAGAACTGTCTAAAGACTATTCAGTGAAACAGACTTTGGAAAGATATACTGTCAAGGGCAGAGTATTGAACAAGGCAGTAGGAGAGAAAAGAAAAATCCAGACAACATAATGATTCAGTTACAGTGATTACACTTGTAGTAAGCATTACTATCCTGGAGAAATGGATGGATGGCCCACTTCCAGAATAAAAATAGACAGCCCTTATTCTGCATCCCCCACAACCTTCTTCCAATATCTCTCACGTTAAGGCATGTGGTTTTTGTCATCTCCTAAAGAACAGGTAGAGAAGGAGGCACTGAGTTCCTTACATTTGTGCTTGGGGCTATCAATCCAAAATTAAGACAAAGATGTATCTATACAGTCATGTGACCCATGTCAGGGCTAAGTTCTGATTTCTAGGCGAGCTGGACCGGGATGCTGTACACATCATTGTGTGCAGGCAGACACTAGGTAAAGGTGGACTGGTTATGTCCTCAAGGTGTATCAGCTGTCCTCATGGCCTGGCTCAGTACCTAACCCCCCCATGCTCCTGCATCTACTCCCCCACAGATCTGTCTAGCGTGCCCTGCTTCATACTTAGCATATGACCACATGGAGAGGCTTCAAGTTAGGAAACCATGGGGGAAACATGTTGGCAGCCTTGTTTGAGACAACGTGCTCTCTTCTGAGTCCACCGACTGCTTGCCATTTCTGCCACCCCTGACTCTGCTGCACATGCTTGAGTAGGCCATGGCAGCCGTGCTGTGCAACTGTGCATCGATGTCACCGTCCTGGGGGAGCTGGGCCTCCAGAATGTAAGAGGGATGCTGTTGCTGCGGGGTTTCAGCAACATTTCCAGAAGACAGATTTGGCCCATAGAAAGATCAAGGAGATGATATTTTCATAGATGTTTTCAGATTTTATTCCCCCTGGCTGCACAGGGTTCAGCACAGACAGCTGACAGAAGCCCCAGGAATCCTGGGACAACCCCAGTTTTGGGGGCAGGTGGACGCCAAGGGCCAACAGGGGATAAGATTACATTGCCTGGAAACCCTGTAGACCATGCTGGGGCCCATCCCCCCGGGCTTATGGGGGGGTGCCCAGGGGGCACCTCCACAGGATGCAGTGCCATATTATGCTGTGTGCCTGAGTCCTTGATTTTCCACCAGAACCAGGCCTTTTCCCCCATCTGAAACCAGTTCGTGGTGATTCAGTAGGTACCATGGATGACAATGTGTGCCCTAAGACTATCTGGAGGGCATGAATCCCATTGTAAATTGTCCTCTCAACCCAACTGACTTTCCTCTTGTCTTTTGCTCAGCTTGAATCTGGGCACAGAGTAAGAGTTATGCAGTGAGGATGACTGGAATCTGCAGTTGAACAGGGACTGAGCCACACTGACTGCCAAGGTTTAGGAAAGCGTCAGACTAGACTGTTTAGCCTTAAGTTTAATTGTCACCTGCATCTAATTTCATAAAGTTTTAGATCCATGTGATTCTAATTTCAGTCTCATGGCCCATTCTTCAGGAGAATTTACCCCTTTGGATGATGCTAAGATTAAAGCTTTGCTCAAATGCTAGGGCAGCACTTTGCTGGGGTTCTGAGACACCTTGTTCTTCTGTTATAAGTCTGATTTCTGATGTGTGTGTTAAAATTAATTTCTCATACTTCTGTCACAAACACTCCTCTACGTTTGTGGATTTTTTTTCCTGCCATGCCTCCTATCTCTATTTAATTCTGTATATATGTAAAATACTGTTAAGTGCAAAGTAGTGGTCCCAGGATATAAATTAAAACATTCAAAATAGGCAACATGCAGCTATCAAACCTGTTATTTTTCACCTAAATTCTCTTTACATTCTCCCTTGAAGTTGGAAATTCTGTTATTGCAATGATATCCAAAAAGAATCAGAAAAGTAGGAGCAGTACTTCATGAAACACTTTTTCTTCTAAAATTACAGAAAACAAATTAGTAACATTAAAATTATTACTGACTGCAATTGTAAGGAATCATAATGTAATGTAATATAATGAAGAAGCTTTTTTTTTTTTTTGTAAAGTTTATCTGATTTTTGGAAGCTTCATTTAAGATCACTAAGTTTGAAGACTCTTAAGTCAGATGCCTTTTCTGAAAAGGTGAGTAGTAAAAGACACAAGAATATACAAAATTAAATTTAAATATGAGTTTATGCAGGGACATGCAGTTTGTATGTGATCCTCAGTACTGAATTTGAATTACTATTCTGCTTTATTATCTAGATTTTATTTAGTGCTGACAAGGAAAACATTTGGATTAAAATGTGTTCTCCCATTTTATGCTTTAAGAGCATGATGCTAGTGTTTTTGACAAAGGGGCTTCTAAAGATGGTTTATATAAGAGCTAATTTTTTGTTTCAGAGTAGACATTCTCTTTTCTCAGAGGATTCATTTTATAGAGAAGATTTAGAACACATCACACATTCCTTTCTGATTTTGGTCAATAAAGTTATCATATAATTATCATCAACCAGTATTTAATAATTAATTCCTACCTCTAGGGCTGTCTGTGGACAAAGTATGATATCTCATCTAAAAGCAGTGGCTGAATTTGTCAGTGAGGTATGGGGGCAGATAATCAGTGTCATCATGAATAATAGAGCTTTCATAATTTTAACTGCATTTAGAAACCATTTTTATACTTGTAACATGGCCAGAGTGCCTGCAGCTCAGGATTTCATCATACTTTTTGCAGAGTCTCTGAAATTCTGAGTGAAAGTCTAGCTTTACACAACGTCTATAAAACAGAAATAATGCAGCTGTGGGCAGCTTAAACAGAACTGGCCTTGTATACTAAGGACAAATGAGAGCAGCAGTTTCTGAATTTGCAGCCATCTGAGGGGGGAACTTGAGTGCAAGTGGCTGCACATCAGCCGAGGCACCCTGCAATGGTCAGAGCGGTCCTACTGCCACACCATGCTGGCACTCAGTCAGAAAATCCCACATAACAGCAGTGTGCAGCACCTGCACAGCAGAGGAGGCTAAAGGCATTTTCAAATTTCTCTTTCTATGTGGACATATCCAGCAGTGAGTCTAACCTACTCTTTTGCCCATAGCTGCACACTTTGGTGTTGGGGTAGACTTCCTTCAGGAAGCTGGCAAGGATGCAGGGAACACCGTGTGAAGTTAAGGCTGTTTTAGTGCCACTGTCACATTCCTTGCTGTCACAGGCACCTCCAGGGAGTGGAGCTTGGTTCTAGCTCTACTGCTTTCCCATAGCTTACTGCAAGGGGATTTTTAGTTAAAGCATGCTGAATGGAAGTGCACTGCCAGTGGGAAACATGGCCTCTATTAGCCTGATACGGCCAAAATTGTCTGCATTTTATTTTATAACATTTGGCTTTTGTATAACTGAGGATTTATCTAGATTATCAGGCTGCTCAAAGGCATGGCAGAAGAATGTGGGGCTGTCCATAAAAGTTGCTGAGCCTCTGTCTCTGGAAATATTCAAAATGTGCCTGGATGTGATCCTGTGCAACCTGCTCCAGGTGAACCTGCTTCAGCAGAGGGCTGTGATGAGATAATCTCTAGAGGTCCCTTCCAGCTCTGACTGTGCTGCCATGATATGGCTAGTCATCACCCTTATGTGGAATGGTCACAGCTCAGTAGACTTCACTAACCCTCCAATCAAAGGTCAGGTGTGTCTATCTCAGAGGTCTGTCCTGTGTGATTCATTTGTCCACCTGAATTAACCTTTCACCTTGAGCGTGCAGGAGTTTTGGACCTTGTTATAAAGCAGCTGTGGTCCTCAACTGTTTTAAATGGCTATGTGATTCGGGGTATAAGAGAGCATTTGGTGTTCCTTGTGGCATTAGCTGAAATTCTGACTTTTTGGAGGACAATGTATTCTGAAGAAAGAAGAAATCAATCTCTTCCCTTCGTCAGACTCTGAGACTTGAACAAAATGGGAGTTACAAAATCAGTAGGGTAGCTACTTACGTGGTCAAGATGCCACCATTTCAGCAGTTGTAGGGTTGATGTGAGGGCCATGTGAATACTGTCAGGTAAGGGAAGGTTCACATGACATGGAGAAGTACAGTACTGAGGGCTGTACAGGAGCAAAGTACCTGTAGAGACACAGAGCAGACCTCAACCACTCCGTATTTCTGACAGCTCAGCCACTCCATATTTCTGACAGACTGTTTGTCCAAGTTGATTTGCATCAAAAGAAGAATGACAATTTTCAGAGTGCTGTAGCTGTGGAAGATATTACACTGGTGCTGGAGGGAAGGTATAAACCCTCAAAGCAGAGGGTCTGGAATTCTGAAGCTCCGACTCCACTGCCGGCTGACCTGTGCCTCTGGGACAAAGCAGTTCCTTCAGTGGGTTTAACCTCCTTCACTCAAAACCTCTTTGTGGTGAGAGAGACCCTGGCTTGGAATATGGTCATGCCTCAAGCCACCAAGAGAGGGTGAAAATATCTGTAGCAGTCCTGACGAGCATCTGCTCAGTTTCCTGTCAGTCCAGGGCAATTCACAGACCAGTGCACACCATGTGTCCAAGCCCACTCCATAACAAAGGCAAGGATCAGCGTATCTGTCAAGAATGCGTGCTCCTTATTTCCATGTGTGGCATCATTGATCTTTATGGGAAAGAAAGATTTGTAAGCCTAGTCCGTGTTTGATCTCTCTTTTGCCAACAGTGATTACTTCCACCACATATAAGTGAAAACATTTTAAAGTTTCATTGTTTAGATATTCTTAAAAATGGAAACAATATGGAACACAGTGATCATTACCATGCTCTTCCAAACAGAATCAACACCTTCCTTTCTATCTGAAGAATGCCTGTCACATGGCAAATTCTAATTATAGTCACAAACTTAATGAGAACCACAGCAGTAACAACGGCAATAATAAAAGGAGGGAAATTGAGGAATTACAGAAAATACTAATAACTTGCCGGGTTCTCCACGTATCTGTGACTTGTATTCGTATTTTGATTTCTTATGTCTCTTAGATTGAAAAACTGATTTTTCAGGGATCACAGTCATACTTAGTTTTCCTTTAAGAATATTTAGTAATGTATATTATTGTCCTAATTGAAAATGATAACCACTTTGGAGACAAGAAGTTACAATTTTCCAAACCTCTTAATTCATGATTATATATTAAAGCAGTGCAAATTTCAGACATTTAAATATTGGTTTGTTTATCTCCATGTTGATTAAACAGAGGTCCACTGATAGCTTTTTGTAAAAGGAAAAAAAGACTCTTGAAGAATTATTTTTCAACAAGTTCTAGGTAAAGAAGAGCAGGAATTAAAAATAACCTTTGGAACTTTTCTTGTCCTTGTTTGAAATAAATTCTGTAACCCGTGGAAGAACATAAACTTCAAAACACATACCCTTCCTTCAAACTCTCTTTTTGTGCAGCTTAGGGATATATCCTAATATGAAACATACATTTTTTTCTGGACTGCTCTTCAGTCCAGTATGACCATCTGTTAGTTGTATGGCTTTAGCTGCCTTTAAAATTATTCTCTAAAGTAAAGAGAAATACTTCTGAATTGACCCCAGCCTCTTAGGGAAAACAGAGACAGGCCATGATACCCACTAAGTATTTAAAAACAGACAATAATTTAACAGAAACCAAAGAAAGTCTCAAAGCTATTAGTTAAATTTTAATCTATACCATATTTTATAAATACATGGGATCTAAGGGCTAGAAAAAACCATTAGATCATATAGATTTATTTCCTGAGCTCAATGATTTATGTTTGACGAAAGCATATCTTCCAGGCAGACTTCCAGACCATGCTTTGGCTATATTAAGTTGTGGAGAATCCACCACTTCCCTTGGTAGTTAGTGTCACTGTATAAGCATAACTTAGTACTAAATATGAATTTATCTGTCTTTAGCTTATGGCTGTTGATTCTTTTTATGCTTTCTTTAGTAGATGAGATGCCACTTCAGTGCACAGTACTTATACAACTATAATTAAGCCACCTTGATCTTTTATTTTTTTATCTTTCTTCTGATAAGCCAAACTGCTTGATTTCCTTTAATGTTTTACCACATGGCAGCTTGTACAGCATATGGATCATTTCTGTTGTTGCTTTCTGTAACCTCACTGTATCTTCAACATCCTTCCGAAGGGAGGGACATGAAGACCATTTGCAATGATACAGCACCACTTTGGTGAAGCTCTTCACAGAAGTAAAACAGACTCCTGGCTCCTTTAGGTGACCCCTGTTTGGGCGTACGAGCATCCCCCCACCCCTCTCCCCGTTTATATGCTGTTTACCATTACATTTTACTGGTAGTTCATCGTTGGTTGCTTCTCAATCCAGATCCCAAAATGCTTCTTGGAGTTGCTCCTCAGTAGAATATGATGTTTCCTTCTGGAGGTTTAACTTCCATGACTTGTGCCTAACAACAGTACATACGGCTTTGCACTGCGCCATTTTAAAGGAAACTTGGGTTGAATAACCAAATGGTTATTGATAGAATCCTGTAGGATTGAACATGAAATGATGATTCTTGAAGATTCCCACAGAAAAACACTCATGTAAAAGCTGTTCTTCATTGAAACTACCTCTTGAGAGTTATTGCTTGTGCCATCACATTTGTAATATGTTTTCATGTTTCATATTCTGTTTTTTTTTTAATGATGCTAGTTGGGTATAAGGAAGGGAAAGGAAAGCCACAGTCTGAGGAGACTACTTCAGTGGCACACCTTGAAGACAAACAAGACTTATCACACTCTCCCAGCTGTCTGGCTTGTGTTTACATTCATAACCTAACTATTCCAATGCAATCAGTTTCAAAATTAGTGGTGACAAATGCACTGTCACACAATTAAGATATGTCAGGCTCTTTCTCTAAGTCAACATTCAGCAATGTGCTGAGTGGTTCCATACTCAGTCCCACAAGATGTGACTACCGCTGCATCTTCTTAAACATTAGAAAAGAAAAAAAAAAACCCAGAAATTTTGATGTGAAATTTCCATTCAAACCTATTTGGAGGCAAAAGCCTCCAAATTAATATTTTATGAAGGAAAAACCCAAACCACCCAAAACAAAACTACCAAACCCAGAGCATTTTAGTATCTGTTTTACAAAGTGGCCTAAATTAAAACAAAAGACTTGCTTACCTTTCTGCATATCCAGAGGTAAATGTTCTATTTTAACCAGTGAATTCAACATTTGATATACGGAAGGCTTCTTTTTAAGGCACATTTAAGGCTGAAAATACTCTATCCTCCAAAAGCTTAAATTCCAGTGGGCAGTGGAAGTTGTGCAAGACCACCATTAAGACAGCAATAACAAGAGAAATAGATTGTTCGGAAAATGCTATCAATTGTTATATTCAATACTAAAGTAGCTTCTCTAAGAAAAATGTCTATTTTACACCCAATCCACCACCAAAAATGAAGAAATGGTAGAAACAGTCCTGTTTAAGTTTAAGAGATGGTTCTGGAAAACTGTATGTACTGAAAAGGGAAATCATGGTCTATCAAGAAGGTAGGATGGATAATATAAGATTTGCGTGTTGAGGGTCAAATTTCCTTTACTTTTGCAACAATGTAAATCAGTAATAAGTGTCATGAGGTCGGCAGACTAACTCTAGGTGCATATACATATAATGGAGAGTGGAAATTTGATTCAACCATGGCTGGATTAAAGGAAATACTATGCTCCTGACAGAAGTGCCAGCATGATAAAATAACAAAATAAATAAATAATAAATCTCAGACAATATTGTCTTTAAGATAAAAATGAGAAGAAGGAGTGAAACAGTGTGAAAATAACTGGCTCATTCATCTTAGACTGATCTATAAGCTGTGGCATTTACTGATCTCTACCACACTGTGCATTCTCAAAGACAAGTAGGCAGTCAAATACACCCCACTCTTTCTTTTTTTTTTTCCTTTCCATGTTTGTTTGGTTTTTTTCCTTTTCTCAGAGAGACTGAGAGCAGAAGCATTTTTCTGCATTATGCTACAGATGCCTTTTGCAGGACAAGAAAAGGAAATTTTTCTGTTCATCCATTTTCTGATTTCTTAGCCATTTCCCATCCTACAAAATTGCTTAATACTCCCTGTAGCTGGACCTGTGACCTGGAATCTTTATGCAAGATTAATGGGAAAGCAAATGGGAATTAGTATCTGGGCGGGTTGCTGCACAGCTCTTGCTTTTATCTAGCACTCCACCTGTTTTTTTTTTTTTACAATTATGCTTTCATTAGTTTCTGAAGCCAGCCATCCTAAAAGACCTTCCCATTTCTTCCTTCTATCTTCCCTCCCCCCCATCCTCAATTCTTTCTATCTCCTATCCCAAAATTATCAAACTCACTCTGCTTGTAACTGACATGCTGACAGGAAATTATTACACGTCATTACACTTCTTAAAACACAATTTACCCAGCCTTTGCAAATTATTCTTCAGCAAGTGTGAGGGGGTAATGGAAACTGTCTATTCCACTTACAGTTGTCACTCATGCTTTCCTCTATACAATGAACAATTTATGTTTTCTCTCTTTCCAAAAAAAGGCTGTGCTCGAAATATGTAAAAGCAACTTATCACAGAATAGGAAAATAAACCTCCTGTTCAAGTTCCCTCGCTCTGCCTTATTACAGAGCAGATCCATTTTCTATCATAACCTCATTAGTCCACATGCAAGCACAGAACAGGCTGATGTTTATTTAGCAGGAGCAGACCTCTTTGTGACTTCTGGCCTGCCAATTGCACTTGACACTGCTGTAAAAGAAAAGCGATCTTGTGTGACTGTAGTACCCAAAACTGATAATCCACAATCATAATAGTCCTATCCCTCGCCTGACATTTTATTCTTCATAGATAGCTACTGCAAAAGGGTGTCTGTGGTGTGTTTTTCTCCTGTTGCTGCATCTTGTTTTTTGTTTGCACTCTGTCTTTTGGTTTTGTCTTCCATAAATTCAAACTACCAAATCTTAAAGCCAATAAGTTGTGTTTATTTAAAAGACTTAGAAACAAAAAAAAATTTTTTGATGTGCTCTCCCCCTGAAGTTGATCATATTGATTAGCTTTCAGGCATTCTTCTGTCAGGCTCATTCTGCCTCAATGGGAGAAGGATGATGAATTGTCTGACGACTAAAGGCGGGGAGAAAGAAATGCTAAGCCTGGGTCTGGGAATTGGCTAAGTGCTTCTGCGGAGCCTCAGCCTCTCAATTGCTCTCAGCAACTTGGCCTCCTTGATTTATAAACTGGAGTGGTGATTAATAGTCTTTTAAGTGGACAAGGCAGGCCAAATCTGCACAAATCGGGCCACTCAAACATGACTACTACTTGTAGGAGAAGAATAACAGCTTTTACATAGAGGTAATTGAGACAGCTTCAGAGGATCTGGTAGTCTGCTTCAGCAGAAATAAATCAGCCACACAGGCCATCTATTCTTGAAATCAGTCCTTCTCACCAAACCTCCTCAGGTCAGCACATGGAGTTGGGAATGTGGTGGGTTAGCAGATGTACTTCAGGTCAGAAACAAGGCAGATCGAGCTGCCACTGTGCTCAGAGAGGAGAGAGCACCCCACCTGGCATCCTGCTGCAGCTTCTCAGTGCCAGTGCTGAGCATGATCCACATTTTCCCGTGCTTCCCTGTCAGATGAATGGAGCCTGCCCTGTGGTTTAGAGGCTTGATTCCTCTCCCTTTCCTACTTGTCCCATAGCTGTATGGCTACAACATTTGCTTGAGCTGCCTGCAACTGCCCACACCGTCTGCTTCCTTCAGCAGCATGTGACCAAACCTGCTGGGCTTAAGGGCCAAGTCAAGCTTCCTGCATTCTAGAGGGGGAAGATGAGCTCAAAATACTTTAACCAAGACTCAAAATCTCTAAGTCTCTACTCCGCCTCTAGTCACAATGCCCAGTGGTGATTCATTTGAACAGAAGAAACACTGACAGCAAGTGCTCAGCACGCAACAGCTTCTGTGAGCCACCCCTTTCCTCCAAAATTTGGCTCCTCGGGCAAGCACCTAGTTTGCCCATCCATAGGGCCAATTCTGCAGACAAATATTCTCTTGTAGAGGAACTAGTGAACTTGAAAGCTACTGTAGTGTCTGCAGCCAGAAGAAAAAGTCTTTTTATACTGTGCTTGTAAGATGGAGAACAGAAATCATGGGGCATGATGATTATTTATCAAGGACATGATACCTGGGATCAGGAAAGCTGACAAGCAATAAATAAAGGGGGTGACCAGAACAACTGAGTGGCGTGGGGCAGCAGAATTGATAGGAGAAGGGTAACTTGTGGTCAGAAAGGAGCACAGAATCTCCTTTCCCAGAGGGAGATTGATTCCAAACTGGTTTCAGTGTAGTGTTCCCTCTTGGGGAAAGCTCCCCTCTATCTGAGACTGAGGGGAGGAATCACAAGCCTGATTTCTGAAACTCAGTTCTAATGAACAGAAGTTTGCTGTGAGGTTGGTAATATCTTCTCCACTAGCCTTCCCCAAGCAGAGGAGCTGCAACTAAAGTAATGAATTATGCCCAGACTCAGGCTATCTGCAGATAAGAAACATCATTAGTCTGTTTCCATGAGTGCTGTGGGCTTCTATAAAACCTAGCCCCAAACTGCAGTTTCTCCAAAGGACTGGAGAGGTTAAAAAACACAACACTAGAACAATGCTAGGATAAGATAACACTAGAAAATTCTCTTGAGAAACGTTCCTGTTTGTCTTGCCATTACTAAAATGTTGCTTTTCATAGAAGACAGGGTAGGAATCATGAGACTCAGAGCTCTGCACCCTGTTATCTCCTTGAAGGCGACTTCCCTGCTTTGCTGCATTTAGGTTTGTTCCTGTAAAAACTGTATAGGAAAATACCAGACTCACAGAGGTTTTGTGAAAACAGTTTTAAAATCTGTACCATCAGATGCCAGAGCAGAGGATTATATACCAAAATATGCACGTACACATAAATACACATGCGCACACACACACACGCTCTCAGAGATTCCAAGTATCTCCTGTGATGTACTTGAGCTTTTTCTTCTGGCAGCAACTGCTTTGAGGCTAGTGGCATAGACCCTTCCATGCCTGAAGAGCTCAGCTGTATTCTCCCCAGAGATCAAAAATCTTGCAACTACAGGCAGAGGGGACACTGAAAAGTTAGTTTTAGCCCATATCAGAATGGGATGTTGATGTGGAACTGAAACGTCAATGAAAACCAAAGCAGACTAGCCTTTATCAGTTATAGTGTTGTAATTTGGTATATCTTCACTATATTTTCAAGATGTGAATAATATAAAGAATAATATAATGAGCTGTTAAAATGGTATTGTCAGTGAAAGGTAGATGCCTTATTTAGGTCAGCCAAAATTCAGTTGCAATCCAATTAGAAGGACCCCAATCCCAAGGGATAAGTAGATAAAATGATTACAGTAAACAATGTAGACCAGATATTATGATGAGGAGTAAACTGATAAAGGAAATTAAATACTGCTGTGGAGCATCCTAAATGTCCCAAACCAATGTCTATAAATTGAAATAAGGTGCATATCTTTTTACCATTGATAAAAGCTGTCAAAGGAAATAGCAGGCAACCCCATTCTGGCTGCCTTTCTGGAGCTATGCATCAGCTAAATCAACCTGTTAGGTCCATACAGGGGATAAAATGCAACAGCCTTTTGTACAAAGGAACATGAATCATTCTGTGTTCCCAGCCCACCTGTGCTGAGACCATAGGATCAAATGTTGGCCGTTTGGCACCCAAGTCTGGGCACTTTTGAAGGCCAATTGAAAGGCTTCTGGAGGCCCATTGAAGGACTTCTGGAGGAGGGCTGCTAGGAGACAGCATCAGTGAATTCTGTCATTGACTGCCATGGTATTTCCTGCTAAATGCCACTCCCAGAACATCTGTAGACTTGATTTCCACATGTAGTGCCACAGAGCTCGTTATTATTTTCATTGATTTTATCTAAGTGCTTTGTCTTCAATCAAGGATCTCTAGTAAAACAGCTACTATTCAATTCTTTGAAATTCTAATCCATACCTAAAATCTTTTCTACAAGAAATATTTCGACTTTCACTTGGGAGTTGAAATGAATAAATCTGTAAATGTTGACCAGTTCACCCAAAGTCTAGAGCTTCCTGCCAAAACCTAACTTCCTGTGTTGCAGCCTAGTTGAAGAACTGGTATAACCAGAATGCAATACAACACTGCTATTTTTTCTTACACTCAGTTTCCACTCTTGGCTGTTTGCAAGCTGACCTGTCTTGTGTCTCTTTTTTCCACAGCATTTTCATACCGTACAAATAGAGGGCCATTACTATGTCTTGAAAAGAAAGTCAGCACATACAAGAACAATAACTGCATTTTATGGCACGAAATACAACTGTTTGATACAACTGGTTTGTAGTTTTTTGCACTCATTTATTACTCTTCCACATCTGCCCACAGACAGAGTATGCTTCGAAGAACTGCTGCACTGTCATGGCAAAAGTTTATTTTGCTATGGGTTGTTTCATCTCCAACCGGTTGCAATATTGATTTCTCTCAGTGGATTAATTATCAGTGGCAGTTTCAGTCTTCCTTGCAATGGGCAGAAGGAAAAATGATGTTTTTATTTCAAGGAGGTCTATTGACAATTGTGCCTGGGCTTCCCTTGGGTCCTAAAGTCAATGAAGTTAGAAGACCCATGTCATGAAAGTACTGTGCATGAAATTATTTATTTTTTCTGTAGAGGTAGTATCATGTGAATGCCATGATGACTGTTTATATATTAAAAAAAAGGCTTCGTGTGCTTTTCATAATATATTGTAATTGCAAAAGTAATACTGAAATTGGACAAATATCGACTGATAGCATAATGTACAAAAAGTAGCCAGAGTTATTCATATTAGCAACAAGCCTATCAAAATATTTAGTTTGAAGAGAGAGGCTGCATTCTTCTGGGACAGAACATTTTTAGTTAAAAGCAGAATTTGGAAGGAAAATCCAAGCTTGTGTTTTCAAAAGGTCTGTGTATAATGTTTTGGGGATCTGTAAAAACTAAAGCCATAATGGATTAATTTTTTCATTTTATTGCTTTCTTTTCTCCCAAGTATATAATATGTAATACTCATCATATATATATATTTAACATATATAATACACGTCAATATACCTACCTACTGATATAATATATAAATATTCTTTTATCTTTTTCTATGTGCATACATATAATCTACACAAAATTGTTCAAACTTTGATGGTATTGTCACAGTGCAAGGATTGTGTACTCATTATTATTATTATTTTGCAAAAATACAGTGAAAATATTATACTAGTAAATAATTCATTAATGTGTGTGGTTTTTTCCTTCAAATCTTAATTCAGCTACTAAATAAACCAGATGTGAAAAGATTGCAGATTAAAAATTAGAGACAGTGTGGGTAAGAGTGCTGATATTCTTTTCATTGCTTTGTTTTGTTTCAAATATGCTTTCAGCTGTCCAAAAATTTCCACTGCAGCATAGAAGATTGATGATGTAACTGTTCATAAAATAATGTAAGATTTTATAGCTGTCATACAAAGTTGCAAAGACAATTATATAACCTGGATTCAGTATCTGATTCTTTTAAGCCCACTTATTTTGCTGAGATTTTATTGTAACTATGTAGGCTAATTGGTTTGCATATCTGGAACATACTCCATCAGTTTTGTTACTTTCAGGACATAGACTGAGAAGTGCAACTAAGAAAGATATATTTACTCACAGAAGAGCTAATTTGGTAAAGAATCAAGCATGAATACAAAACTCTGTGATAACATTCACAGCAACACTGTTGAATTTACTGTGTAAATTTGAAAAGCTTGCAAAATGTTTCCCTCAGCTGTTTGGTCCCTCAGCTTTTTGCAGAGGTAAACAAAGAAGGAAACCAGTATTTAAATATCTTCCTTATCTCTAGCACTTTACAAGATGATTATTTCCCTAATCATCAAAGCCCAAGGAACCACAAAAGCCCGGGAAGACATCTCATAAGACTGACAAGTAAAATCCCTATTAAATAGAAAAGGAAATGGACTGATGGGGTGGTAGTGACAGAACTTCTGTGGATTTTTAATAAATTGACCTTATTTTGTGTCCTCCTGTTGTTTTGGATTCAGAGACTCTGAATTCATTAGCTAGAGCTCAACTACACTGAACTTACAATGCTGTTACATTGCAAATCTCATTTGTGCTGTACAGTGTGGTCAATGATTCCCAGCAGCTGTGTAAGAAGTCATGTAGTTTTACTGATGTTCAACACAAACATAATGAGGTAATTTGTTGAGAACTGGGTTCTAGCGGAAGCTCCAAACAGATGGGATTTTTTTTTTTGTACTAGATATGAAATATTCTTACACTTCAGAGGAATCAATTTCTTGTTCTCTAACCATATGCAGTGACTATTTCGAGAAGTGGTGGAACACCAGCTAAGAAGGAAGCTTCACTTCTACTGAAGTTTTGCACAAGGAAGCTAATGACATTGTTTCCTCATCAACCCAATTCCAATGGAAAAAAAAAAGGGTGTTGAAAAATAATATAAATAGGAAGTATCTGCAGTTTTCAGGCTTCCCCCTGGGAGACGTTATTTTTGAAGACATTCTTAGAGGACTATAAGGAATATTTCAACTCATCCAAAAGTTGAAAGATTTGGATGATGGAAAGTAAAAATTTATATTATCCATGTACGTGTGTTTCTTACAATAAACTCAAGGACAATACTATTAATTTATTAAACATGTATTTCAAAAAATTATGAAAAGCCACATAGGAAAATTAAAATCAGTATGTTGTAGCAAACAAAACAAAAAGCAAAGAAACCACAATAAAGTTAAAAAAAATGAGTGAAGCAGATGTGCATTTTCATGCTTGACGATGCTAGGAGCATGGCAGTGCTGAGATTGTTTTAAGCCATCACAGATGAAACATATCAGGGATTCCTCAAAAACCTGTGCATGTTCATTTAGATATTACCATTCAGCATCCTGTTCCTTCCCTTGCAATTAAAATACTTGATCTGGAAATTAATCACATATATTTACCACAAAAGTGGTTCAAAAAGAGGCTTCTTTGGAGTCCTAAACACAATCCACATGGCCACATGTGCTTGCTTGCTGTGCTGGCTGGAAAACAAAAATGTAGTGTTCCGGCACTGTCACTTCTTTCTCTCTATTAGGGGCCTATCCTTTATCCTTGGAAGCCAGGATATAAATGCCTTTGGGATCTTTGATTTCATTATTTATAAACTTATTTTCAGATAAGGCTTGATAACTATTCTCAGATAAGGTTCCCAGAAGTCATCACTCACTGTTCAGTCCTGAGGAAGCTAGGTGGAGCTGCATAATGTTGAGACTCATACTAGGATTGCTCACTTTCATATGTAGTGGCATGTAAATAAGGGTGCAAAATATAAAAATGTAGCTTCACTCTCCAATATAAAAGGAGAGAAAGAAAACAAATTACTTTTTTCCCTCCTGAAGGAACATCTAGATTGATTACTCTCGACAGAGTTTTACAGAGACACAGAAGTTTGATGGAAACAAAGTACAGGTAGGCTGCAAAAGGAAGTACACGTAACTATACAAACTGCAAAAAAGAACCGTAAGAAAGTAGTGGAAAGGAGCTAAAAAGTATGCATAAAACCAAACTCAGCCTGCTACCTAAATATCTGATTCTAGGATCTTCTGAAAAATTCTTGTGCCAAAACTAATAAAACAAATAAAATTTTAATGTGATTATCTGAAGTTAAAAAAGACAGACAAAGAGATTTTTCCAGTTATATTCATAAGTGGAAATTATATATTTATATCTATATCTATGTATCTCAACAGTTCAGAACTTGAACTACAATGTAATTACAGTATAATTACATTGCAGTTACGCAGATGTAACACTGGATTCAATACTTCAATACAGATGCCTGATACTTAAATGTCTAAAATAGGAATTACAAAATAGGTGAATCCTCTTTCGGTTTAAAAACTTGGAGACAAAGTTTACATACAAACACACATGGAAGATAAATAAACATAATTTTTAAAATTGCAGTGATTCAAAAGCAAAGAATCTGGAGGTTTTTCAGTATGAAGATTACATACCAACAATTTTTNATGTTTGTGAGATTTTTGCAAAGGGCCATATGATGCATCCTGACCCCAAGTAGGCAAGTGAATTTCCCTTCCCTAAAGTTCCTGTATATAAAGACCAATTATGCAGATGAGGAGAATTTCACCCAAAATAAATTGCATGCTCCATCTGATTATGGGTAATAGATTATTCCAGACCTATACTGTCCTCAGGTGGAATTGAAGGATCCTTTAAACATCAAGGAGTATATTCATAACCATTATCCTCTTAACCCTTTGATGTGAAAAGATTGCTATAAAATTTACTAAATTCATCTAAAATGACTTTTGAATCTCCAATCACTTTGTTCTCTGCATTAATAATACTAGGACTAATCCTGCATGACTTGTGAGATTTAAGATGAGTAGCTAATAGCTTTTGAATCAAGGGTGCCTTTCAAGGGTGCCTCTAAGCAGTATCTAAAACTGTGTGTGTGCAATTTGTCTTATCCAAATTGGTGCATATTCAGAAGACTATGTAACCCACATACAAACTGCATTTTCATTCAAGATGTATGTAACTCATATATGCAAATATAGTCTGAGGATTAATAGTGTATTTCTTTACACAGAGAACAGAAAAGAACTACACATGAATACTTACAGTTGCTTCTGAAAATTCAGCTCTATTTATCCAGGTAGGAAATGNCAAAGAATCTGGAGGTTTTTCAGTATGGAGATTACATACCAACAATTTTTAAACATCTACACCCCCTTAACAGATAACATTGAGGGGCAAATGCATTGATATTGTGTGATAAATCTTAGATGTTGATAGGTGAACATGAATCATAATGGAAAAATTTCCTCTCCTCTCCTCTCCTCTNCTATACTGTCCTCAGGTGGAATTGAAGGATCCTTTAAACATCAAGGAGTATATTCATAACCATTATCCTCTTAACCCTTTGATGTGAAAAGATTGCTATAAAATTTACTAAATTCATCTAAAATGACTTTTGAATCTCCAATCACTTTGTTCTCTGCATTAATAATACTAGGACTAATCCTGCATGACTTGTGAGATTTAAGATGAGTAGCTAATAGCTTTTGAATCAAGGGTGCCTTTCAAGGGTGCCTCTAAGCAGTATCTAAAACTGTGTGTGTGCAATTTGTCTTATCCAAATTGGTGCATATTCAGAAGACTATGTAACCCACATACAAACTGCATTTTCATTCAAGATGTATGTAACTCATATATGCAAATATAGTCTGAGGATTAATAGTGTATTTCTTTACACAGAGAACAGAAAAGAACTACACATGAATACTTACAGTTGCTTCTGAAAATTCAGCTCTATTTATCCAGGTAGGAAATGGGGGAGTTGATTGTTCTTAGCCTGGTTTTGGATCCCAGGTGTTTTGTGTTTCTCCGTGGTTCCAGGATTTCATCACTGTGGCACTGGATTAAGGCTAACACACTGACACTAGTATTTTCCTATTCTGTTCTCTACCTCTCATCATTTGTCTCTCAGGCAAAAAAAATAAAGTCAGAAACACCAGTCAGTGAGAGCAGCTGCAGACAAAGTTTGAGCTTTCCTGCATTCAGAGACTACTTACAATCTGACCATTTTCTTGTGTCTCTGCTTTGTCTGACTTTCCTCTTTTTTCATAGTCTCTGCATCCAGTGTTTATTCTTACCTGGTTCTTTTGCCATTCTTCTACTCTAACTGCCTCAAATTGAATATTCTTTCTTCCTTTATTCTTTCCACATATCCCCAGGTAACCTCCTAGTTCTTTCTTTGACATTCCTCCCTCCGTCCACCAAAGATATAATGGAATATACTTGCTATCTTCTGCTGCCTTTTTTTTTTT
>VYXC01013306.1:1554486-1727575 GCA_013397175.1 Platysteira castanea
TTTTTTGGTCTATTTAGAGGATAAACTTATCAGAACAAGGATTTTTTTTGCTACCCTTTATGCTTACTGTGCCTAGCACAAAAGGTCCCCAAACGAAAGTTTACCCACAAACCTTACGCATAAAATACTGAAATTTTTTTCTCTATTTTCATGTAATTTGACAATATTCATGTTCTTTTGCAAATCAAATAAAGACATTTTCATAAAGAGAAACAAAATAAATTTCCAGAAAATGTTTTTTCACCTATCAAAAGTGGTAAAATCACACCCTATTCAAGATAACAGGCTACATGTGATCTTGGATAGCATTATAGGTCATGAACCCTGTTTGTGAAAGTTTAATCACAGAATCAGAGAATAAGCTGAATTGCAAGAGATCCACAAGGATAATCGAGTTCAACTTCCAGCCCTGCACAGCACCATTCCCAAGAGTCACACCATGTGCCTGAGAGCATTGTCCAAATGCTTATTGAACTCTGTAATTTAGTGATTTAAATGATTGAGCTTTGCAAAATGGTCGCTTCAGGAATTCGTTAGGCTATCATCACCAATGATGTTCAAGATCAAAACCCTATGTGCTGAGTTGGCCCTCTAAAAACATAAAGCCAGGAATGGCATCACTGTCAGTCTGATGCAAAGTGCTGATTCGTTTTGAGCCAAATGACCTTTCTGTTTCCAGCCTCAGAGAAGATCATTCCAGACCAAAAAGTATGAAAAGCAAGTACTGCCGTACCTGTGAGCAGATCTCCACTATGCCTGGGATAATGATTTTCCCCGTGATCTGAAGGTGAAAGAAACCGCCGCCAGATATGATGACAAGAGCTGTAGGATCCAGTGTCACAGGAGAGTCTGTGTATTTTACTCACTCTTGAGCTCAGTTTGGGCCATTTCCTTGTGTGTTGATCAGGGATCCAGTTCAACCTAAATTATTTAATGTCTTGTCATTCAGTGCCAGGTCTTCAGAGATACTGTTCCATATCGACTGTGTTTTACCTGCAAATCCAAGGTGCACGCCAAGGCTGTGTCCTATCTCCATTTTGAGATGGAAGCTGGGGACAGTCCACTTTCCTGTCTTCCTTCCTTCTCTCTCTTCCCGTCTCTCCTTCCCCCACAGTACATGAGAAGGTACTTGTGTGGACAGTTGGAAAGGGTGCATAGGCTGGTTAGATCTCTGGTGTGGATGCTCAGAACCAGGTTTTGAGCCAGATGATCAGGATGCCTGGGAGCTCCTGCAGCTTGGCTATTATGGTTGAGTGCGTGGCTGAGCTCACATCCACTGAGGCAAGGAGAGATAATCTTGATTAACAGACGGAAAATATGTATCATCTCACATGTGACCTTCAGAGGATGCTGAAGTGTGGAAAAGGCAGTGATAACTTTGGGACTCAGCCTGTGAAAGCTGTAAAGAAACACCATTTTCTGGGGCATTTCTTAGGCCTACTTGCGTCCAAATGTGAACATTTGATTGCCACGAAACTGCAATTAAAACATTCCACAAAGTAAAGCAGCAATCAGCAAGCTGCACCCTAAGAAAACTTGGAAGACCAGAGTTTACAAGCTATAAAAGAACAGATGATAAAACAACATTTTATTGAAAACACAGAATGCTTCCCGACTGGGAAATTTCAATGCTGGAAAATATGTACAGACACACAACATCGTATCACAGCATGCCGTGTATTAAGATCAATAGAATAGGTAATAAAAAAATTTGGTTTTTGAGTGACTTTAGCAACAATACCAGCATAACCAGGTTGAAAGACGGAGAGGTATGTTTACATGCCATCACTTATTCATGCTGTGTCCTAGGTGGTTGTTGACTTCCTGGGGAGGCCAATGTGGCTGTAGCTGCTTCATGCTCTGCATCTCCTCAGACAGTCTGGGGTAGGGTTGCACAGACTCACATCCCAGCTCTTCACAAACCTCCCGCCAAGAAGCAGCTAATAGTTTTCTTAATTATGTAAGGCAAATACAGGCTCAGAAGATGAGAAATATCCAGTAAAACTTGCATTTTCTGCATGTCTCCAGTCCGAGCTGTTCAGTGAAGTACTATGAAAGTAATTGAACTAGAATGATTTTTACCATCTGAGACTATGACATAGGAACTGCACTCAATATAATTTGTTAATTTTGCCCGTAAAGTTGTATTATCCAGAAACAGCTTGTTAAACTAAACGTGACAGTTCTCCATATTTTCCAGAAGACAAAGGGCTGGCAAATGCCCTTGGCTTTGGAGAATCTTCTAATACTTTGAATAACCTTCCACAGGAAAAAATAGTTTTCAAACGTATCAGTATATATATATCTGTGACACAACCTGCTTACAGTTGTACCTGTCTACTACTATACATTTTTATTCAGGTATTATATTTTTCCTCTCTAAAATAGATTTTTCACTAAAATAATTCCTCTTTCTTGATAAAAAAATAAAACTAAAATAATAAATAATGCAGTTGACAGTAGTGCACAGTATTTTCTGGGTTTTTTTCCTAAGAAATCATGATTTCTCATGAAAACTGTTTTTAGCTTTTACTCTTCTGTAGTTTTTCTTTGTCTGTGATTTACACCTTCCTTCATTTTATAACTGTCTGTGTCATGATCAGAGTGTTTTGCATTAGGGTTTTGAAATTGCTTGCCTGTGTTCAAACTCCTGCTATTTTTATGAATGGAAGCATGTGATGATACATTTTAATTAATGTTGATTTTATAATATTTTAACTCTGCCTTAAGGATAAAAACTAAAAATCTATCACTGTCTTTTAATTTGCAAATCAATCCAAGAATAGATGAAATAAAAGATCACAAAAGGCACTTATAGAAGATATAAATTAATGGGAAGCTGTTTGATTTATTATACAACAGATAAGATCTGCATGATACAGCTTCCTGATGGTTTATGTGTCTATGAAATCTTTCTAATGAAGGTTATTTCTGAACTCATAAAATTTCATATTCCAGTCTATACTCCTGTCGTCAACCTATAATGCTAGATTTGGATTGATAAGCATATTAATTACAAAAAAATTCTTCTGATTATCCAATGAAGATATGCTCCTTGGGTGGAAGCTATAAAAATAGAATTAAATTCTGCCAAAGTATATCCACAAGGGAGCAGCAAAAATGACCACTTGTTACCTGTTATCTTTCCACTTGGAACAGAGGGGGAGGACTTCACAGAAGTGAAATCTTTTACAGATATAATGAAGTAATGATCTTTTAGATATTGTTTCAGATTTTATTTCTCAGGATGCTTTGTTCTCCAGGAGATTCACACACACATATTTGAATTTCTGTGGTAGCTGGAAATTAGTTTAGTCTATAAACTTTTGTTTGTTTCCTAATGAGCTAAGTTTGAATAAATGTTGACAATTAAGGAAAGGAGATAAGATATATCGATACCTAAGGCAACACTGCACTGATTGAAATTATTCTGAAACAAAGACCAGCACCATTCACGTGCCCTGTTTGCTCTCTCACCTGAAAGGCACTAGCAGCTCTCTGAGGAACAGGCAAGCTCAACCCATCAGCTGCAGCTGATCTGTTCACTGGCTTAGTGGCAACATCCCTTGGTAATGTCAGAGGACACTTGCCCTGTAAGAATTACCTGGATATGACTGTTCATTATAGGTATTAGTTATAAAGCTACTATCCTCATCTCTAATATTCTTCATTTTCAAAATCAAATCCGAGAAACAGAGTTAGGCCTGTATTTCCACAGTAGATGCCATTTAAAGAAAGCATGTGTTTAAATTCAACCCTTTGGAAAACAACACGTATACATGTTTTTAGCATTAATATAAAAGTGTCCCAATAGGAATGATTTCCTGAGTGGGAGCTTTAATCTCTACCAAGTATTTGGTAGAGCTGAAAACAGGATGAACATGTGGGGCTTTTATTTTGCATCAAACATTTGCACAATAAAGGATAAACTAACAAAAGAAGTGACTTAAATAAAAAATGGGTTAGCCAAATAATTGAAATTTATCCTTAATGTGCAGAGGAGAGAAAGTACACATGAAAGGCCTTTTGGGATTTTTTTGAAAAACAAAGACCACATGAAAAGTTGGTTGATGTTTTGGAGGTTTTTTTTACCCTGTATTTCTATGAGTTCATCCACATGCATTCATAAGCATTATTTGTCTTTCTATGAAGCAATTAGAAAGCTTACTAAGTGGAAAGGAAAGTACTTTATCAATTAAGTATCAATTTCATTTCCTTATTTATGATCCTGCAGCTAGTAAGCATCAATAATTTCTGCTTTGCTACAATGTCACCAGGAAGATTGATTGTGCATGTCACCTCAGCGTGGGAAGACTTAAATGGAAAACATATACTTGCAACAGCACCAAATGCACTTTTGCAAAAAGGAGCAACTTAATCACTTTTTTTTTAAAATAGAAGTTTTAAAGATGCATCACGTCTTTGTTCTGATGAAAGCTCTGTATTTTTCTTCAAGATTTTTACTGACATCATGGTATATTTGTAACTGCACACTCAGCAATCATCAAACTAAAAAAGAAATATTATTGTTAAAAATGAAGCACACAGAAAATAGGAAATGCCTAGGTCAAGGCTTCACAAAAAAAAATTTAAATCATCTGCCTGTGCTTATAAATTATGACACAGTTAATTAGATGATCACTATAAAATTAGTTGAATACACTTGGTCTTTGTTTTGTTCAGTAGATAGAGGAGATAGTGCTCAGGGAACTTATCATCAACTGTTTTTCAGAATTTTTCCAAATTCTTCTCCAAAAAAGGCCATTAACATTTTGATGAGAGAGGTGCTTACGTACTTCTGACATATTCCTGTCTCACACTCTAGGCATTCAGTTTCCACGAGTTTACAGAGATGCTTTAGTCCTCTACTCAATACTGGCATTTTCACAGGCTAGCATGTGCAGAACTGTTCAGGTTTTAGTTCTGCCAGGAGTTTCATAGAATTATGGACTCGTTGAGTTTGGAAAAGACCTCCAAGATCATCAAGTCCAATCGCTGACCAAACACCACCATGCCAAATGAACCATCAAATTAAGTGCCACATCCAGTTACTTGTTGAACACTTGCAGGGATGATGACTCTACTATTTCCCTGGGTAGCCTTTTCCAATGCCTGACCACCCCTTCAGTGAAGAAATTCCTCCTGATGTCCAACTTGAACTTCAGCTTGAACCTGGTGCAGCTTGAAGCTACCTCGTGTTTTCTGGTTGCTGCTTGCCTGGGAGAAGAGATCGAGCCCCATGTTACTACACCCTCCTTTCAGGCCATTTTAGAGAGTGATAAGGTCCCTCCTGATCCTCCTTTTCTCCAGGCTAAACAACCCCAGCTCCCTCAGCTGCTCCTCACAGGACTTGATCTCCAGACCCTCCACCAATTCCCTTGCCCTTCTCTGGACATGCTCCAGCACCGAAATATCTGTGTTTAAGTGAGAGGCCCAGCCAAAATCTCTTCACCAGTCTTGCTGGCCACACTGGTTTTGATACAGGCCAGGACACCACTGGCCTTCCTGGCCAACTGCACGCACTTGTGGGTCATGTTCAGCTGATGTTGACCAGCACCCCCAGGTTCTTTTCCACTGTGCATCTTTCCAGCCACTCTGCTGCAGCCTGGGGTTGTTGTGATCCAGGGACAGGACCTGAAACTTTACCTTACTGAATCTCGTAGTGTTGGCCTTGGCCTATTATTCAGCCCCGAAGCAGAATTCTTGGATTATTTAGGGGAGTTGCTCTTTCACCAGTGGGGTGTTACCCTTTGGGTGTCCTCAAAGCAAATGGAGCAGAAAGGACAGGCACAGCTTTGAGCAGACTGCCTGCTTCGTGGACTTGTGATGTTAAAGACTGGAAATGCATTCCTACTTCAAGAAGGATATGAGCCCCACTTTCTAGAACTGTGCTATGGAGACAGTTGTTCCTCTTCAGACCTAGTAAATAGTTCTATTACACAAAGAAGTGCAGAAGATACTAACAAAGTCAGAGCTGACGGATACTTAAAGGAGATAAATTCACATCCCTGTTGTTGCCTCTCCCTGGGCTTAGAATTAAGAGCCAAACACGGCTAGAGGGGGGAANGGACCTGAAACTTTACCTTACTGAATCTCGTAGTGTTGGCCTTGGCCTATTATTCAGCCCCGAAGCAGAATTCTTGGATTATTTAGGGGAGTTGCTCTTTCACCAGTGGGGTGTTACCCTTTGGGTGTCCTCAAAGCAAATGGAGCAGAAAGGACAGGCACAGCTTTGAGCAGACTGCCTGCTTCGTGGACTTGTGATGTTAAAGACTGGAAATGCATTCCTACTTCAAGAAGGATATGAGCCCCACTTTCTAGAACTGTGCTATGGAGACAGTTGTTCCTCTTCAGACCTAGTAAATAGTTCTATTACACAAAGAAGTGCAGAAGATACTAACAAAGTCAGAGCTGACGGATACTTAAAGGAGATAAATTCACATCCCTGTTGTTGCCTCTCCCTGGGCTTAGAATTAAGAGCCAAACACGGCTAGAGGGGGGAAAAGGGTTTTACCTTGATATTTATTTAAGGATTCTCAGGTGTATCACATCCAGGTAGAATGCATTAAAAACGCACTCCAGGATGCACACCAAAAACGCGCCCCCCGAAAATGCACACCCACGATGATTTGTGTATACAGTTACAGACCTTGCACGTTAGCATATCNTGTCCCAAACTGATAAAAACATAGGGAACTGGAAAATGCAGATCCTGCATCTCAGTGAAGAACCTCAGCCAGGATTATTGGGTGTTCTGGCCTTGTGCCATCTCTCTGCAGTATATTTGCAGATGGAAGAGAGCTGAAACACTCAAGAAGCTGTCTGTCTTCAGCGTCTCACAATTGGCTGGCACTGATGCTTCCTGAAGCAAAGCTTTCTGGAAACGTCTATGTCAAATTTCTCACTCACCTCTGTTTATATGGGAAGAACATATACCAAATGAAGGGCTCAGAATACCTTTGCAGAGAGTGTGCAAAAACGCCGTGTCTTGCAGGATCTCATTTATTATTCCTGTCAAATGTTCCTCAGTGTATCATTGTCTACATGGATTACCCTGCATTTTCACACCTATTGAGGGTGCTTCACAAATATGAGTGAATTTGTCACTATATTCCTTGGATGGGTAATTTCCAAACAGGGACCAGTGGCGCAGAGAGGCAAAGGTGTCCCATTCTCAGCAGTGTCAGGTTTTCCATCCTTTGCTTGCAGAGAGCTACTTGGAAGAGGGCGAGGAAGGCTGAAGCAAGATCTGCAACTCCCTGGGTTCCCATCTCAGCATGGAAAAAGATTTTAATGAAGGGATAACTAGGTGAAGAACATGGCAGAGTCTGTGGCACACTCCTGCCAGCCTGACTTCTGCAGTTCACTTGTAACCCAGAACAGAAGTGCTCTCTATCTCAGTCTCTGCTCATAACCACTGGAAAAAAAAAGAAGAACCTAAGAACCAGTCGCTGGTATTTAGGTTATCCTTGCCTTATTGACATGTAACACATACCACAGGTTGCCCTAGGGACCAGTGGGGATGAAAGGATTTTTCATTTTTGGGATGAGGAACAAAGCTTAGAGGAAACTACACAGAAGATATTAATTCACGAGTGGAGATTGTGGTTAATTGTAAGGTGGATGCTTTTTTTTCACACAGAATACATTTTCTGACCACACATTGTCCAGTATGATAGTACTTTTTAGTACTGTTTTATATCAGTGTACATTATATTAATTCTTTATCCTGGAGACACAATATACTGTGCCCCATTACTCAGACATAGGTGGCTATTTTTGACAATTATTTTTTTTACCTTCTTGGGAAAAAATCCCCCTAAATAAAAGGTTTTCTACCTGTTTCAGCATTCTTCCCTCTCCTTCTCTTTTTTTCAGCCTTTCTCCCATTTTCTGCCCCAAATATATATAAGTGAAGGTAATATGCCTTTTTTTTTTTTTNTTTTTTTTTTTTTTTTTAACTGCAAAATGAATGAAACTTGGTACAATGTAATCCTGAATCTAGAATCTTGACCCTCTTTTATGAGATCTGAGGCGTCCTTTCAGGTCTGGTTTTCTACTGACTTCTTTGACATGCTTCACTAGACCTAATAGCTCCCTATTACCAGTTACAATTTAGCATCTGAGCCAGGAGCTGGAGGAAAAAGGGAAAAAGGACTGTAAATTATACGGAGATGCAGTGAACAAAGGTTTTATTTCTCCTGAGCACAACCCTTTGATAGGAAAACGGGGGAGACAAATGTGTTGCTAATTTAATTAAGTAGTATGAGATGGCAGGGTCCACAGATGCCATTTAGGACTGGATTAATCAAGAGCAGGTGATGAAAATGAATAGTCACACATAATGTTAGCATTTTTAACAATCCGACACAGTCTAATGGAATCAAGTGCTATTTAACAACAGGGCTCAGTTTTGCTTGCTAATCCAAATTTTTCTACACTTTCGCTGTGCACATTCATGGGGATCAAGAATTCTATTCCCTCTGATTCCCATTAATTTTCTGGGGCATTTTTAGTTATTTAATGTTTTGTACAACATGTTCATGTCCTCTTTTACTGCACACACAGAGAAACACTGTGAGGGCTGTGGAAGCATTACATTCTATGTGCTGAACAAGTGTTCATCTAGTAGTTAAACACTTTTTGACAGATGACGGGTCATCCTTACCAGTATAAAACCTTTTTTTTTTCTCCATGCATTCCTTTCCAAAAGTACTGAAAAGTACCAAAAAATTTTGGTCAGCCGTTTCTTTATATAATCAAAGCTTGAAAATATTTTTGTTCACAAATTTTGTGACCACCTGCAGCTATTTGACATATCTTCCAGCGTGCCTTTATCTTTCCTGGCAATAACTGAAGCATGGAACTCAGTAAAATCTTCAGTCTACCCTCCAGTGAAGGAGTTGCTAAATGGAGATTGAAACCTCTGTCAGACCGAAAGAAAATTTAACTGCGTATAAAGTCATGCTTTCCTAATAAACAGTTTTCAGCTAGAATAAATTTGGTGCCTATAATTTCACTGCTTGCAAAGGATTAGAAGCTACTGTTGGATATCAAGTCGGTGCCCAGTTGTGGTCTTATATCTGTGGCCAGGCTGGAACAGGCTGTGGCCAAAACAAATATATCAGCTTTACAAAGCAGTGGGCAAGCAGGTTGTTCCCCTCCTCCTCTGACAGTTTTTGACACAGAAGAGAGTGGGTAGGAAAGTGCTATGGCATCTGTTTCTCACCCACTTGAGTAGAGAGGGCATAAAGACTCTGCCACCTATGCTAGGGCTCTGAAAGCTTTATAACCTATTACTTCTTTATGTGGTGTCATAAAAGTAAACCAAATCCTGTCCAACATGACAGTGACACAGCATTCCTAGTTTTCAAAATTGAGCTCTCTTTACCCTCTTAATGGATGGATTTATCATACTTCAGAGTGCAATTTGGTATTAGTTGTTATCAGGTCTGAGGGTAGCTTCTTTATTTCACAGAGAGAGGGAACTACTCCTCTAGGTGCTATGCCTTTTGTTGCATTTGCAGTCTTGCCAAGCTTGTTTTCTAAACCTTATGAATATCATGTCTCAGTTGCAATCTTCCAATATAACTGTTCTCCAGTACCTGAAGACTCTTTAGAAGTGGTACTTCTGTGTGCCATAAAAACATTTGTGATTATAAGTACTTCTGAGTATAAAAAATCCAATACAACAAATTCAAAGATAAATATGCATTCCTTTCCAATGAGCATTCCCCAGACGAACTACCTAGTTCTGCTTAATGGTGTTTGGCTCTCTGGTTTTTCAGGTGAACATTTTATTTTTCAAAATATACCTGAGAGAGAAGAAAATACCACCAGGGAGAAAAAAAAAAAATCACAGAAAAAGGATCCTAAAACACAAACAGCAGAACTCAAAAAACCTTTTGTGTTTATATGAATGTGATTATAGGAAAAAAAAACCCCACCAAGATTACAAAAAATTTCAGGATTTTTTTGCCAGCTGTTTCTGACAATAGCACTGTGAGACTTAAAACCTTGGTAGGAGGGTTGTGAGGCCTTTAGTTGTAGCATATTGGGGTGGCCATGCCCAGCTGTCTCTTTTCTCCTTATAGGCTGGTAAACACACTACAGTCCTCAGCTGATTCCAACTCACTGCTTGGGATAATCTCCTAAACCACTACTGACCTCGATGTCTATTTATATCTTTTTGCCCTGTAGTTACTCCTCTAGCATACTAAGTTGGTGCAGCTGTACTTGACAGAACCTGTCCACAATATCCTTAAACTCGGGTGGGTTCATAAAGCTGCTGTCGCAGTTGAAGAAATATTCCTGCTCACTGCTGACCCCAGCTGAGACATCACAACTCACAGAGTTGGTACTGGGAGACTTTCACTTCAGTTCAGTGCCAGGACTTTTATTGAGCTGATCTCTCCTATTTTGCCCTGACCCTGACCTTGACTAGAGTCACTGATATGGGGTGGCAGTGTCTTAAACTGCTGTAGCTGCTTTGCATTTATGACAATAATCTGAGATTAAATGATGATTTAATATTCTCCTTCTCAGAAGAGCAGAAAAGAGAAGGACTCAAATGGACCTGTGTGACCAACTGAAGGAACAGTGTGCTTTCATTCTAGAAAACTTCATCTTGAGTTGGTAAAGTCAAGATTTGTGCAATTACTGAGGTGTGAGTGATGAAGGAGAAGGAATTGCTGTGTGCTTGTCCTTCAGCCTCACGTTGGAGTGGATAAAGAAGCTGCTTTGAATTGGAGGGAGAGGGGAGAGAAGGGATTACCAAACATATTTGATGTTTCTTTCTTTCTTGTTCTAATTAGGCTTTCAGAACAACATCCATAAAGCTCATCCTTTTTATTTTTTTTTAAAGTTCTCATACTTTCTCAAGTATGTTCACTTTTACAGATGTGATCTTGTGTTGCAGTGGGGTTCCTGCAACCTTCCCTGGTAGACAGCTTTGGCCCGTAGAAAGAATCAGGAACAATAATCTTGATAGATGTTCATAAATGCTCTTTATTTTCTCACAGCCTCGTGGCTGGGCCTGGCACAGACTGACTACAACAACTGCCCAGAATCATGTGAACACCCCCTTAAGTACAGGATTCACTGGGCGGAGTTACATTTGAAAAGACCAATGAGGAACAGGATTTAGACACAACAGCATCAAGGAGCTTGGAAACCCGTGTAACCCGACCCTGCTTCTACTTCCAAGGCCCATCCCCCCCCAGGGGCACCTCCACAATCTTGGGCATTTTATCCCCCTTTGAAGGAAGGGTTATGTTCTGAGGTATACTTGCATCTTTTAATTAAAAATTACAGATAAAATATTTAGAATGGTCTTGAATTATGGAATATTTTTGTTTTGCAAATGGAAAAGTGTAACCAATAGCCTTATTGCATTTTATATTAAAAGCAGTGTTATATTATAATAAATGAAAAAAGTTAAAAGAATTGCAGTCTGGATTTATGTATATGTGTAGAAGATTAATGCCTTTGGTTAATTTGGGTTGAAATATATATTCTAATAAGGTGTTAAAATTAGTTCTGAGAGTGCTCATCTAGCAATATGCTATAACAAAAGGTTGTTAAGCCTCTCTAAAGTTTTTATCTCTTTTTTTTTTCCCCCCTTTTTTTTTTCTTTCTGAGCTGGGTGGATGAAAATAAGGGTAGAATGTCCAGCTTCAGAAGATAGTAGTTAGTAGGTCAAGCTTTGCCTTCAGGCTGGTGACCAGTGAAGAGCTGCAGGGCTCTCTATGAGGGACTGAACTCTTTAACATCTTCAGCAATGATGTGGAGATGATGGATGCCAGTCTTACCAAGTGTTTAGGTGACAAGTTGTGATGACCACTCGCTGTGCTCAAGGACACGAGTCCCATTCAGAGATACTCAGACAAGCTGGAGGAGGGGCCCAAAAAGGACCTTGTGAAATACAACAGGGACAAATATTAGGCAGTGTCCTGGGAATAAAATGCCCCTTACACCACTACGGGTGCCTGAGTGCAGGGAGACAGCTCTATGGACAGATGCCTAGGGGGCCTGGTGGACAGCAGGCTGGACAGAAGCCGTCATGCCCTGGTAGCACTGACAGTCCACACCATCGCTGGCTGTTATCAACAGGGCAGTAGACAGTAGATGGAGGGAAGCTCTTATGTCTCAAAACTCAGAGCTCATTAGATGATGTCTAAAACACTGTATAACTCTTTGGGCTTACACTGGAAATCAGTATCAATAATACTGTCTATTATTGTCTGTAAATACTGTGAATACTGTTTAAGGATTATTATGACTTCTATGGAAAGTGTAACAATGTCATTCATTTGGCATTCTAAATATTTAATTTCTTGCCTTTGTAGTAAATTAATTGTGCAGCTTTATTGCTGCAACCACATTAGCAAACTAACACAGACTCATGGTCCAAAGTTCTAAAGAGGTGAGAGTCATTCCTAGGGTGTGACCAAGGTGGATTCATCAGTTACAATTCCAGGTGATTATTTAAATAGTCAGATAGGACTATCAAAGAGATATTAAAAAGCAAGTCAAGGTTTATTCCTGTCCTCTTGAATAAATATTCCAAAATGGACTTGTATTGCAGCTAGAGGCAGTGGGGAAAGAACGGTGAAGTTACCAAAGCTTCCAACTCTCTTTTATGCACAAGGCACTAAGGAAGGCAATAGGGATCAAACAGAAGACATGGAGTCAGTGAATGCTGATGTAGGGCAGGGTTAAGAAAGGAGACTGGCAATGTTGAAAACAACATGACAGACTCAGAGTTTATCTTCAGCTGAAGTTATTTTCAGAAATAAGATCCATCTGCTGGAATTGAGTGTAAGGTAATCATAAAAATTCAATCAATATATAATCATCCATTCTCCAGAACACATTTATGTATCTATTTTTTGCTAAACCATCTTTTCTATATTTAATATCTTAGCTGTTGATTTCAGGAATCGGTATGTACTGAGTACTGGAATATCCTGACAATGATGCTTGATAATAAGTAAAGCACTGCAGAGCTGCAAGCAGGAGACAAAAGCTACTGTAATACTCCGCAACTTGTATTTATTTGTATTTATTGTATTTATTTAGAGCTTGTATTTATTAGGTCTACTATAGCTGTATTTCCTGAGTAGATACCTAGCCATAAATTTCACTAGTTTTTATTCTTTTTCTCCTGCCGAAGGAAAACACTCTCATGCTACAGCCATCACAATAGAAGACCTCCCATACATTAAATGGTTTGATCTTGCAGATGTTACAGAATAAAACTAATAAATTAAAAAAACATAAACAACCTTCCACCCCAAACAACTGTATTCTGCATTGTTAAGAAATCTGCTAATCCATATAGATCCAACATGGTGCAAAAACGCCTGGCATTTCATTGGGAAGATTTTCTAGGCTATATGCTCTGCCTGTGTGATGTGGCCTTTGGCTTACCTGAAACATCCCTGAAAATATGCAGTAGAGACCTTAGTTTCCTCCTGATCAGCACAACAATAGAAAGAGAAACCGAGAATTTATTTTTTGCCTTAGCTTCTGTTGTCTGTTCTATTACCAGTTCTTTCTGTCTTTAGAGAGAATTTTTAGCATCTGCAGCTCCATGGTGCTGACAGCCCAGTTCAGAGTTCAGAGAGCAAGGTGGTTGCAGTGGCTTCACCTGGAGAATATCAACCCAGTGTGTGAGCAGGGAGAGAACAGTCACTCACAGGGCAGAGAAGAAAAGATAGATTATGGGAATGAAGAACAAAGAGAATTAAGCTTAACTCCTCTATGTTCAGTGCTCATGGTAATTTTGGGAAATCTAATGGGAATTACCTCTGGGGTGAGATGCTTCACCTTGACTTCTTAAGGTGGAAGATATATTACAAATACCAAGCAGCTGAATACTCAGAGTGACAAACCTGGAATTTCTGGGAAGAGCAGGTGTTGCCTTCTTACAAGACAGGACATCAATACAGCTCAAAAGTTTCCACCATTGTTTGAAGTGCACAGTCATTAGATGTAGACACGGTATTCCAGTTCCATTTCTCTAGCACAAAGGTAAAAATTTCATTCTTCTCCTTACCTGCATATAAGTACAAGAGTCAGACTCAGTCTAGTGCACTAAGGGGCTGTTCTGCTGTGCCGTCCCACCAATGTGCTCTGTATCATGTCAGGCTTTATTGATCTGTGTGGATGTATGTTTCTAGATCAGTGGACATCTGCCACAATACTAACAGAGCACTCCATAATTGCCAGTGACGAAAGGACTTACTTTCTCCCCTGCAGGGATCTTGAAGAGCAAACCTTGAAGTGGTGTCTGTGACAGCTTCCAAGGAGCTGATGCTTTTCTACTTTGCACAGCTATGACAACAGCTGGTCTAGGTACAACTACAACCACACACAAGTTCTTGTGGTTGAATTTATTGTTTGGTTGGTTGTTTGCTTTGTTTTGTTTGTTTGTTTGTTTTTAAACAGCAAATGAAATTTTATTGAAAGTGGAAACAGGGCACCTCCATGGGTGTCCAAAAATTCTGTATGTGCTTAGGTAAAAATCTGTCTATGGCTTCTTGGCACACCCTTTCTCCGAGTTAATTAAGAAGTATATATAAACTTGCTTGAGGCCTGCTAGGAATAAGTAGAGCTGTAAAAAACTCTCAACAAGGACTTTTATCTCATAGTTTTAGCAACTGGGTAATTATGTAATTTTTATGTTTCTTTGTTTAGCATGTACTCTGCAGTCTCATTAATCAGCACAGCAATACTGAAATGGCCGTGATTTCCACCAGCACGATAAGACATGTTGGCTGCTACATTCAGAGGGATAAATTGGTTATTTTACAAAGTCTCAAAGGGTGAAGGCTTGGGGTTTTATTCTAACGTTTGTCACATGATCTCGCTGCATGACATCGCAAATCTCCCATCTCTGCTTTGTTGGTCTATATGCATGAATAATTTTCCCAGTGCTTGTTTGTAGCTGAGCGGGAGAAAGAGAGAATTACCGCCACACAATCTCTTGTTGTCGGTGATCAGCATTCCGATGGTCTGAGCTGGCTTACAACAGTGTAAAGACATCAGTGGCATGTGTTATAATATATTGAGCATTGTACTCCTGAAGAACGCACGAAAGAAAGAACATTGTTCTACTAGGGAGCAATTCATTGGGTTTTTCCCAGAGACTCTTGGGTCAAGTTTTTATAGGCCTATTTGATTTTCAAATTCTTTTTCCCCCTTTTTCCTCTCAGTGAGCCATAGTGTCCAAACTTGTCTACATTTACTTCCCATGTTTTGTGCATGGTAGATGTCCTTTAAAAAGAGTATCTCAAATAAGTCTTTATTCTTGTTTTGTTGGCTCTTATTCTGTGTTTTCATGAACTCTGGCCCTGGCCATGGCAACTGCAAGAAAAATGTTAACATTGATTGACAGGATTAAGAAAGCCTCCATGCCTATCCGCATTTCAAACACTTTGGGAACAATGGTGTTTGGTGTGATTGAATTAATGAGATATCGTGGACTGTCAAAAGAGCACACATACTTTACATAAACCTGATTATCTTTGCATGGCAGAAATGAAAAAAAGGAGGGAACAGAGGTTTGGCTTTCACTCATACCTCCAAAGGAGCCATCAAAGTGTGTGTGTGCCCTGGCTCAGAGAGTGATGTGCCCGCTCAACTGGCCTGCCCTCCCTTTCTCTCCACATACTGCCTGGCTCTGCTTAGCATACATCAGCCATGGGCTTTAACAAGTCTATTCAGGCGACTGGGCCCAAAACAACACTCTTTTCACAGCGCAGCACCTCTGTGCTGATTTTTTTTTCCTATGCATCTATTGTTTAACTTGAACTAAGCATACATTTCAACAATTAGACCCGAACTGGCTCCTATCACCCTAGCTTAACCCCAAAGAATGACATCAGCTATGATACTACATACATTTTGAGAGGTGAGCCACAGCTGGTGCTCACTTTTAGCAACAAAATTACTGGAGAGAGAAGAAAGTTTCATAGGGAACTTCTTCCCACTTAAGTCTTTAAAGGATATTTCTATCCTCTGGGAAATGTTCCAACAGGCGTAATAGTTTGGTGAATAAATACAATTCATTGAAGCAGTGCTGCATTTTAGCATAAGCTATTTTTTTTCACGATTTTTTTTCATCATGGATTAAGAGGCTCTGAAATGAAATGTAATCCAAAAGCTGAAAGGATTCTACCTACCCGTATACCTGTCTGTCTATCTGTCTACTTACCTGTTTTATGACCTCTCTAATAATTTTACATGGTCCTTATTACCACAGATGAGCATTAGTTCCTAAAATACACAGAGCACTGGCTTACTAAAAATCATAAGTTTAATGGAAGTGGCATTTGTTTGACAGCATAGTTTATTACAGCCCTTGCAAACTTTTTCAAGCAAATAATAATTTTTTATTGAATTAAACTCCTTAATTAAAAAAAAAAAAACACCCTAGCTGATTTTTTTCACTGTATTCATGGATTGTAAGAATTCTTTCTTTTCTAAAAATATTTTTCTCTCTTTTGTGTGCTAAATCCAGATGGAGATAATGTAAGTATGTAATTTATCCAAAAGAATCTGATCAACAAGACAAGTCTTATATTATTTCTAGCCTGTCTGGAATAAAGAGATACTGAGAAAACCTCAAAAAAATGTACATACAAGAATGTCCAGACTCTTTTTGCAGACATATGAAGAATGGATAATTTAAATGAAGTTTGAATAGAAAATCAAGCTTTGCTAGTTTACTTAGTCTCAAACCTCTAGTCCTCCCGAAGATCCTCCTATCACTGCATTACTTCTCACCAGGTAGGAATATGTAGCCTTCTGTAAACAGGAAATCCAATATTAATTTTTTTAAGGACCCTTTACTCGCCTATATCATGCTTTCAGTCCTAATGAGTAAGCAAGAGATAGTCTTTGTCTCTGTAACTTCAGTGGTTATTGTGCTGAGCTGAAAATGATGTGATTTGGTGGCCAGATACCGTAATTCTGCCTTTTCCTCTTTATGGACTTGCCTAAAATCTTGTAGCACTCCCACAAGTTTTAGTGATTCTATGTTGTGATAAATGATTAATTTTAACTAAAGATTTTGAAAAATATTTTAAGCATAAAGAAGTTTAAAAATCACCTGGTGGCATGTATTGAGCGTTGCTTTGTAAATCATTAAATAATTTATGGCAAAACTCATTTGAACACGTGTACATATTTTCTGAGGCCATGGATTAGTGACAGGCCTATCATAACAGATTAATGCTTCAGATCAAAGAAAAGGCAGAGAGCACTGCACTGTGAAGTCACAAGACAAAACAAAATATTTCCCCCCAAAGCTTAGCCAGTAGATGTCTCTGTTTCACAAACCCTGCCGTGGTGTCAGCTGCCACATCCTCCCAGTTACACCTCCTGCACCCTTCTTATTAGGACTAATTCACGTTGACATAAAAATGGCAAGATGATGTGGGGATGGTGGTATTTTGAATCCTGTATAAAGTCGTCTGAATGGTCAAGACATTTGGAAATCAGGTGTGCACACAATAAGCAGTAGAGATTGAGACAGCTAGTTAGTTGGAGGCTGTCTAATAAGTGACTTGGCATAATCAGACTGCTTTGAACTACATGGCAGGGTCTTGGGGATACCATCATTTGCCCGTTTTTGTCAACAGAGTACAACCAGGATTTCCAGGATGTATGTGACAACAAGTAGGGATGTTAGAATGGCTTCCCCTCAGGGCTCTACCCAACCATCTGCTCCTTCTGAACTCTTCCTCCTCCAGTCCTGTGACAGAGTGAAGCAGGGGGAGCTCCAGCCCCCACTGGAGGAGGGTATCTTTCCTTCTCCAGTGTTAAGAACTTATGTCTCCCACAAGGAAAACCTATGCAGAAAGATACTGGACAGAGAGGTATCCTTGAGAGAGGGAAGGGAAACTAAGTGTGATGGCATAACCCTGCAGTTTCTTCTGGCCCTTGAGCTACTGCCAAATTGCAGTGCCTTCTGCAGACCACCCTGCTCAGTGCAGCCCAGAGCAGCTTCACCTTCCACAGAGTTCACTGGCATCCTTTTTCTCCCAGAAATGGCAGTACTGTCTATTTCTCCTGCTGAGAGTTCTGCCGATGAGTCAGAAAATGTTTTCAAGTAGTCCTTTAAATTCAAACGGCCAGTTGTATGTCTAAGAGATCAGCAACATAAGGGAGCTTGAAATGGCAAAACTGATTTCTGCTTTTGTGAACACAGGTATTGTTGATTTTTATGCAGATTTTAGAAGGTCTTTCCTGCTCTCTTAGGAGTATACATTCTCTATACCGTGTTATTTACTTTAAACTTTGTGAATTAATATTGCTTGCATTTCCTTCTCACTTCTAGAGAATTTGCAGTAAAATTATACTTTTCATTTATTAAAACTACTTTAAGTTGAAATATTAACACCTTTATCCTTAATAAAAAGAAGAGCATGGCCTTTCCCTCATCAAATAAACAAATTCAGTTTGGGTGAAACCTGAGGTTGAGGATTCATAACTGATTTAAGCTAACCAAACTGCTGTCTGCTGTTAAAGTTGGTAATTCTTGTCTGCCACCTGCAGTGTCTCACCGTGCTTTTCTGCCACTTCTCTCATGTCAGCATGTGTGCATGCCCATGGTAAGCTAGATTATTGTCCCTGCCTGTTTCTCCTCCTGGCCAGCCTCAGCACAAAAAGGATAACAGGAGCACCTGTTATCCAAAAGAATCTGGGGGTGGGATGGAGGTGGGATTTTCATGTTTTATTTAGATGAGCCTAATGCAAGGGTGGAACCCCAGCTGAAAAACGGAAGTCTGAATGTTGAAAAGGCACATGCTTAAGGATGTGTAACTAACAGCTATAATTTTTTCATTCCACCCAAACAGAAACCTTTTCATTTTTATCTGCCATCATTTTTCTAGCTTCTTTACTGAAGACAGCATAGTCTCTATTTTGGGTCCATCAGTAGAGATGGTGTTATTATCTATATTTCAAAATAAGGTAAAATTTTAATAAAAACATAAATAGGAAAGCAAACTACACAGTTTCTACACTAGCCGAAAATTTTTATTATTAATATACAAAAAATTTGTGCAATAAACTCCATAAGAAACCTTGGCAAGTAGGTATGAAAGCAAGTAACAGAAAAGTGCAGAAATTCTGTGAGAATTAATAGAGACACTTTCATCCAAGCTTGTTGTGTCTGACTTTCATCTTGGTCCCACTTTGAATCTTGCACAGTAAGTTGATACCTTTATCCTGCTTCACTATCATGTGCATGCAGCCTTCCAAGAACCAGTAATGTACGAGCCTTTCAGCTGTTATCCCTGTCTCAGGCCTCCTTAGGTGCCGCTCAGCCAAAGTGTAGCTTGCACATGGCTCACTGTTGTGAGCAAGAGGATTTGTGTCGGTAGAAAACTGTGCAGGTTTCTTCCACATGTATCATCCTTGCCAGCCTTGATATATGCCTGCCTCTTCTTTGAAGAGCAGGAAACCTTTCTTTCTCTTGTCCTAACGCATATTTCTAACATATTTTCCCATGTGTGAGGTTAGTTAAGGCCTAACTGCAGGAAAGTGTTACACTTACGGAGCGATTCTTGTCCTATTGCTCTCAGGTAGGTGTCTCAGTATCTCTTATTAATACTTTGGGGTCTGAGCAAAGGCTGCTGCCACTGAGTTTGAACTGGGCCAGCAAACAGCAGCAGATGCAGAGCAATGCTTTCAAGCATATTATTAAAACATATTATAAAGTATCCCTTATTTTCCTAATCCTGCCAGACACTTTAGGCCTCATCTCCAGTAATATTCTGACCCAAGAGCAGTTCAGCAACAAAAATCCCATTTACCCCAGGGCACTGACAGAGTCACTGGGCTTTCTAGGAAAAGGCATAGAATGCACTTGGTCTTCCTGCCACTTCCCAATTTTTCTAATTCCTAAATCAGCTGGTACAGAGTTAAGCATTATGGACGGACAGAATTTGCTAGATTTCAAATTTTTTTGCAACAGCATTATAAATTTTCCATTATGGAGGCCTCAAGTCTTCTAATGTCAAACATGTCAGATGATGTCTGAAAATTAAATTGCACATCATACTTATTTCCTTTAAATAATGAACATATTCCAGGGGAAGTTAATTTCTAGTTACATTCTTCTAACGGATTTCCACATTTTCAAATTTTGAGCAAATTTTGCAATAAATTTTAATTTAAAAAAATGATTTTATGTAAAACCTTACCAACTTTACAAAACTCTACACTGAAAATAATTTTCTTAAATGACAATGTATGTATAATATTTCACTAGCTGTGCAGTATGTTGCTTGTTTTACATCATGACTTCCTGATCATATTTCCCACTGGCTTGAACATAGGAATCTGAATTTTAAGTCTGGCAATATTTAGAGATTAGGAGTTTTCCTTGATAATGATGGTTTTACTTTCTTTTTCAACATTGTTTTGAGGGGTGCATTCTTTGCACGGCAGATTCAGTATCCTTGAGTAACCGGAAATCATTAATAAATGTAATTATCACTAGCAGTTCTGAAACAGGGGAAGCTTTGAGGTTAGTACAATTCCCTGGCAGGACATGTTTGACTGGATGAGAAAGTTTACGGAGATTAACACCCACAGAGCCAGCCCACTGGTAGGTTGTTGCAGGTTAATCGAAATGTGTGGCAACAGGCAGCAACATTAGCAGGGTCTTTATCTTTAGGTCTCATAAATATTCTCCTTAACCTCTGCTAACACCCATGTTTCAGGCTTTTCTAGAAAGAATTAGGACGGCTAGCTCCATGGGTATTGTCAGGATTAGGCACATTCAGCTGAGGGTTTCCCCCCTCCTGGCTATAGGTTGAGAATTGCCCAGCTTATTGGACATTTATTTTGGGCCTGTATCAAATGTGATTTGTTGATTGCTGCCCTTGCCTCTTAACCAAAGGAAGGGAAATTACCAGCAAATTCTTGAGTAGTACAGATGTGACCTCAGGACATTTTGTTTGAAATGTAGTGCTCTATTAAATAAAACTCTGAAATGCATAAATGAAGGTTCACAACTTTCTGTGCTTAAAAACTAGTTTGGTCATTAAGTTAAATTTAAAAAGAGTATGAATTTCTAGTAATCATATACGAGTTTATGTCTCTTTTCAAGTCTTTGTTAGTTTCTTTGTATGTTAAACCACAGAGACTTTTTCTTCAGCAGATTGAAAAATGGAGCTGGGAAGGGGTTAAGGATCTTCGTTGACTGCAATTTCTCAATCAGCCTGGGGAAGCCTCAGGTCAACTTTGCTCATAAAACTCTGCACAAATATTTCTTTTTCTATCAGAGGAATTCTAATTCCACACACAGACCAGTGCCACTCAGATTATTACACATTATTAAAAATTAATTTTAAAAAACGGTTTGATCCCTGAAACTGTGAGAACTCAAGCTTTGAAAAAACTAACTCCCATAGTAGTAAAATAAATACCAAATAAAGTCCTCTTTCCTGCCGTTTTTATGTTTCTGTTATCCCTCAATTTTGAAATCTTTCCTTTTTTTCCCCCTTACAAAGTACAAATGAAGGTAAAAGACTATCCTTACAGAAAAGTAAATTATATGGAACTTAATAGGGATAAAAAACCGCTATAGAGATTAATAGGTTTCCACAGGAGTTACTCTAAAACACATATAATTTAATAGAAACTTCAATATAAAATGTGAAAAATCACTCCCTCCTGTGGTAAAACCTGTAAGAGGGTGGGCACAAGAGAAAAATACTTCTATTGAAAGGAAATTGTATGGAAGTGGGGTTGGGGCTGCCTGTCCCCTACAGAATAGGCCTGTGAGCAGAATTATCCAGATCAATTAGCAGTTTGAAGGGAAAACACCTCGTGTCTTGCTGCTCTCAGGCACCGGCTCTCCAGGAGAGATACACAAAAAAAGAAGTCTCCCTGCATGCAGGTGCTGGTTTTTATTCATCACTCCTCAGGACGAAGCTGACCATCTGCAATATGCCCAATGCTCAGCCACATCCTAGTGGGATAGAGGCAGGAGGGCTCGTTACCTGCCTGTGTTGGTACCTCGACCTGCGTGACTGCACATTCCCGAGGGCAGCCAGGAGAGGTCTGGGGATGCTCACCTTGAGAGGAGGGACAGAGAGAGATGCAGGAGGTGCCTGCACAGGGGGGTAAGGGGACCAGGAAGAGTCGGGGAAGCAGTGGGGAGAGCAGTGGGGCCTGCAGCACGACACAGACCCACAGCCATGCTCACAGGAGAGAGTGTGGGGGCTTTGTGCTGTTCAGGAAACTACTGCCAGCTGCTGAGAAAAGGGTGGCTGTGGGTGAAGGGCAGATTTCTTGAAATATTTCTTTGTCCATCGTCTTGTCCTCTAACTCAGTTTGGATTGTATATTTTCAGAGTTGCCGTCTTCTAATTTGTGCTTTAATAAAACTTAGCCCTTTGGGGTATTTGTCTTCCTGCACTGTAGAAGAGATGGGACTGTCCTCATTCATGACTTTGAATATGGGATCTGAAGCACACCCAATTAGACATAAAATTCTAACCTACTTCAGGTTGCATCCTGGAGGCTACTCATGTGCATGTATATGGGCCAAATGAATGCTGATCCCATGATGAGGACTATTTAAGGAATACAGTCTTTTCATCAAACTGTGTCACCTGCTTATTTTCTGTCAGAAAAAGTTTACAATTCTCACTGTATTTCCTAAAAATCTTGTGTGTGCTTGTGTGTGTAAGAGCAATTAAAAGTGATTTAATGTATCAACCAGCACGTGGAAGATCTCTACCCCCCTAAAGGCTTTTACTTGTTTATTTTGCACATTAATAAGCTTACTAAATATGAATATGAACATTCTTTATTAATAGTGTCAGATCATTCTCTTAACAAAGGCAGCAGTTACTTATAACTTTAACCTTTAGAACTTTTTAGAATAGAAACTTTCTGTTCTAATTTACCTTACACCTCCATAGGACTAAAAATATTACTAAAAAACTCCATCAGAAATAGGGTTTGTTTATGCTAAAACATTCTGAGAGTAGTTTCTGAGAGGAAGGCATGATACTAATGGTCTTGCCCTTACAGAAAGCTTTTCTAACAGTCAAATTTAATAAAAAAAATTCTATAACAAATGTCTCCTTTATATTCCTTTATAGTAAATTCTGATAATTTGATTGCTCATCAGAGCAACTTTTATTGGAGACGAAGAGAATAAAAAAGACGAGGTGGAGCAGAGCCATCAGCTCTGCAAAAGGAAGGAGAATATGGTTTTTGGTGTTTTCCTAGAGAAGTTGTAAGCAAAATCTACATCACACAAAATTGTACGAGACCACCTGTTAACCACCTGTTTAGCTGATAATTTACAACATTTGATACTTTTCAAAAAGGTTGATGTTTGACAGATGTTGGCAGATAACCCAAATTCCAAAGCATCTCATAGAGTTCCTGCTTTAATAACCACCTGCATAGTTGTCAGCAGTTTGTGGCAGCGAGTAGACTTTCACATGTCAGGCTGTATGCTTATCTGTTGGACTTTTCCAAGTATATGCAGAAAGTACTATGAAAAAAGTCCCGTGAGGATTCAGAAAGTGGAAGAAACAGGTAGATAAATAATATCAGGTAAGTTGATGACTCAGCATTCTTTTCCTTGAAATTTCTAATGCCATGCTCTGAACACCATGGTTTTAAATCAGGGAAGGAAATGAGGTCATCCCAAGATGGATCAAATCTAAAAGCTATGAAGGCTGTGTCATTTTCCAGAAACAGGATAATGCCCAAACTGAATGGTCATATTGCAGAAGCAGTAGATGAATTCAAAGTAAGTGTGTTCAATAAAAGTGATTTTCTAAAGAAATTGCAAAAAATTTAAAAATGGTTCATTCATCCATTCACAAAAATCTTGGGAAAGGATGGACTCTAAGAATGTACAAAAGTTTGTTGCAAAATGTAGTTCTTCTACAGCCTATTCTCTTGAGAGTAAAAATCATGAAAAATAGATGCTGATCACAAAGAAACCACATAGGACTCTTAAAAATAGTGCTGGTGAGGACCTACGTATTTCCTGTACCAAAAAAGAAGACAATTTCTATGTTACCAAGATGGGAGGACAGCACAAACACATGTACTTTGATCATATGAGTAATAGGGATGGTAAAGACCTTGAAACAGTTAGTGCATCTGAAAGGGATCATGAGACCACCCCCTTGCAGAGGATGGGTGGTGAGAAGATGGTGTGTGACAGATGATCAGCAGTCAGTTACTTATAACTCACGCAAGAAATGGACTGAAGTGGCTCCCAAATATTGCAGTAAGATGTTACCAATATTTTACGTGGGTTTTACCTTATGTAAGGGAAGATGAATTTCTCTCACACCTCATTTAACTCACTCATGGTGTTACTCTGAATTCCTGACCAGCTACAAGTCTTGTTGCACACAGGTTTTTCCAGGTTTTTCCAGGCCAGTGGGAATAAAGGTCAGTTGTCTCTGTATACAAAAATGCAAGCCAAAAACATTGTATGTAAGATTATTTGATCTGATATTTCCCCACATTTTCAGTACTCAAGATATAAAAGGTGATGATTGGCCCAGAGAGGAGGACAAATATTCAAGCAAACACAAAAGGGACCATATTCATAAACAACTCCTTTAAGTATTAGATGAAATTTCATATTGTCTCAATGCTATTTGCTGGAACGTTTTTCAGAGGACACTTTGTATTTCTGGATGAGTTGGTTTTAGGTTTGAACTTGTGACATGAGCTGCAATGAGAGGAGGTATCATGACAACATCCTTCATGTCCCCTCCAAGTAGGAGGGTCAGGCAATAAAGACACTATAGCTCATGGTGTACATATAGCAAGCACAGAGACTTGGGTCTGGAGGGAAAATGTGATTAAAGGGATTATCTAACATATTTAGTTCAGTGTCTGTGGGAAAAGGTCCATTCTGAGCAATGTTTTTGACAAATTAGATTTGTTTATGTTAAAGGCTGAGTAGTTAAAGTCCAGAGAAAAATGCCTTTCGAAGGCCATACAAAGAGAACACTTGTTTGCCTTGTTACAGGAGAGTAAATATCTGTTTTAGTTTGAGTATTATATGAGAACCAAGCACTTCTGCTGCCTCTACATTGGGAACTTTCCATCACATTGGCTTTCTGTCTCCAAGACTTCATTTTTTCATGCTCATTTCTTGCTTTATTTTGCCCCTTGACATTTCCTTTTTGTTGGAACTATTTGTTTTTAATTCACTCTTATCCCCTTATCCTCAGAGAAAGACACATTGGCAGAATCATTTTTTAAAATATTGGTGAGGAAGAACTTGATGCTGATCTTATTAATATTTTCTGAAGTTTACCTGAACTAGGTATTATAATTTACCAGCAGTGACTTAGTAGTAAAATAAGAACAAAGGAGTCAAACAAACAAAACTTTTTAGGTTCACTTTTCAGAGGAATTTATAAGAATGAAGTCTGTGTGAAATAGTAAAGAAACTGTGTTCAGGGAGCACAGATATGTAGCTGTTAAAAGCGATATTAATCACTAGTGAGTGTATTTGTGCATGTAAAAATATATGATACTTGTTTCAGAAAAAAGATAAGAAACATAATTTCTCTATATAGATATTTTATAGGAATAACACAAAAGAGGTAGGTAAACTGGAAGGCAAATTTGGATGGAGAAAGAAAAGTGCATAACTGAGACATTTCAGCCAATAGGTAGTTCTATAGATATCAGAAGAGAAAAATTTTGGAACAGACTTACTATAGTAAGGGACAAACGGGACCAAACTACAGCTAAGTTGGATGTAGGTAAATTTAAAACTGGAATTATAAAAATATAGTTGCCAGGAATGGTAGGGGATGTGATGATTTTAATTCTTGATACATTCTTAGGAGTGCTAGTGAAGAGTAGGTTGCAGAACAAACATGGTACAAGGTTCTAACATTTCATTTCTGATCTTAAAGACAGCCCAAAAATGCAGAAACCCCAAAATATTTCCCAAAGTAGGAAGTAAATTTTGTTTACATATTTTCTCCCCTCCATCAATATTGCATCTGCCAAATTTTGAATAGCAAATCTATTGCATATTCTAGTTGAACTGTGTACTCTTCTTTGTGACCATTCATTTGGTGTTCAGAAACAAGAGTAATATTCAGCTTACTTTTCTGCTAGACTCTTACCTGTCAATCATTCCTCATGTGTTCTGAAACAAAGTCAATCTTAAGCTTACATACTGTCCATTAGGAATATATTAATTTTATTTTTCAACAGTTTTTAAAATTTCAGTCCCCTCCTTTTCATATGATGTCCCTACATCTTTTCTGTTCACTTGTTGTTGACATGGGTATAGTATCTCCTGCAATTTGCTTTAATTTCCTAATTCAAGTCTAATGCAATTCAGTCAAAGACCTTAGACCTGAAGCCTAAAAGTCAGGCTGACTTTCAGTAACTCTCATTTGCTCCCTTTCCATATCCAAATTAAATCTAGTCTCTTATGGGAGACCTTGCATAGACTTTACACCTATTTTGCAGTTCCTTGCCTGTGTGATTCTTTCTCAAATCTAATGAAACACTCAAACTGACTTGCTGGTATCAGTGATGATGCTGATGATTATTTGACAGTATATTCAGAAGGGAAATTTATGTGTAAAAATATGAAAGAACAAAACACAAGATTCCTTCAGCTTCTGGCACTGTTATCACAGCTGTATCTGAGAAGAGAACCTTCCCTTTCCTGAAATCTGTGATGATGCTTCCTCAGCTCTTAGTGTACAACACCCTTTGCCTATCCTCTAACATGCACATTACCTTCTGAACTACAGGATGCAATAGAAAAACTTACCATCATATGAAGTTATAAAGCTGGAAGAAAGAAGAAAAATACATTTATTGAAAATATGCATCTCAATATTATACTGTAAACGCTGAAAAAATTAAAAATTTGCGCCACAATATTTAATAAAGAAGTAGAGCTTTTTTTTAAATTTGCAAATATGTTAATTTTTTTTCTCATTATGTTGTGACAAATTCAGGGTATTAGCACTGAAATAAATGAAATTTCTCCAGATTTATGTAAAGAACTGAGAAAAAAAATTGTGCCTCATTGACAAACAGGACCCTGTTGGAAGTCAGTTCAGCTCAGCCATGGAATTCTTGTGGAGGTTGGGGAAAGTCAATCTTTTTGTTAGTGATCCTGAAAATATGGAGAAACCTTGGGTAAGTCAGCTTGCACCTATTTTCTATATGTCATTTACATGGTGCAGTCTTTTTCACCTACCTAGCATTATATATATAATATATGCTTCCTTAGTGAATATGAAAAATGGTGTTCAGTGTCAGTTAAAGATACTGCTATAAAAATAATAGTAATTAAACATATGAAGATGCCATTAGTGGATTAACTAGTCTCCTTTATTTTTTCTATTTTTTTTTTGATGGTAAGTATCAAAGAAAAAGAATAAAAAATTTCACTCTAATACTACTGAAACTATTTCCAACTATACTTTATAGTCCCAAATAACAAACAAGAGTGCAAGACAAAGGATGTAATGATTTTTTAGGTATAATTTCTCATTTATTACTTTTTATATAGGGCTTAAATGATGAAAGGAAATAACACTTTACAACCATTTACAGTATTATTCTCTATAAGAGGGAAGAAAGTAAGGCAGGAAAAGGAGAGGATTAAAGTGGAAATAAGTGTAAAAATAAAATTTTTCCTTTTGAAGACTACTTGTTTAAAGAAGAAAACTTTGTATTGTCAGTTAAACAGTCCTTTGTACCCAGGGAGGCTTTCTTTCACTCAAAGAACTCTTGCTAGTAACAATTTCTTGTTGGTAAAAGTTAAATGTCTTTTCTTTTTGATCTTAAAAGTTTAATTCTTCTATATTAATCCTACTCTTAATCAGAGAGATTTACCAAGACTTAAGAAGGACACATGTACACACACAGCAGGGAACAGACAAGAAAAGAAAAAAAAAGATGACAACTCCTATTTATGGTTAAGCTTTGGAAAGATATAATTAATTCAGAACCCAGATTATTCAGGATTCAAGGGACGGTAGCTTGCATTTCCTATCAGTGCAGATTTTAGCCCTGGAAGGTAATTTGGTTTTTTGACAGAAATTCTGGAGCCTTCACTTCTCCTCTTCAAAGGCCTCCATACCAATTAAAAGCTAACCGCATATCATTCTGGTGCCCCATGAAGGAAATTCTTTGTTTCTTCTGCATGATAGGTGCTGCAAGCCAACCAAACTACAAGTCCGTGCAGTTTAACAACATTAAGAAGCATAAAAAATATAAGGGACAAATTAAACAGATGAATGAGTTTGAGCAAATGCCATGTTACAGCCCTCTGTCAGGAAATGAGGCTTTACATCAGACAGTCCTTCAGTCACATGTTGATTTGACTTACAGTGAAAGCACTGAAAAGGAACCTCTTTTAATTTCTTTTTTTGGCAAATTGTTTGGTAGCATAAAATGATGCCTTGTTTTATGGGTCAGTTGTTGATTTTAACGTAATTAGTGCACCCAGCTCGTTGGCCCAGACTGTGATCAACCTGACCCAGTGGTGGCAAGTCGCAAAAGTTGGGATGAGGAGGTAAAATTATAATTTAATGACACTTCCTGCAGAATGTTTTCCAGCTTCTAGTGATTTGTGGTTTAGGATTTCTTAAGAAAGAGATCTTGAGGAGTTCTCTTCCATGACATTTTTTCAGACGTCTCTTGAAATCACACAAACTTCTGACATCTGCAGCATCCTGGGACAGTGAGCAAAGATATTCTTTGTCTGGAAAAGTATCTGCATTTCTTTGTTTTCAATTTTCTAATCACATCTGTTGTCCCCTAGATGTCGTAATGAGCAAAAGAGAGTACAGATATTCTATTTTTGTCTCCTGTGAGACACACATGGATTTTATGAACTTCTACTACTCTCTCGTTCTACCCCAGCATTTCTTTTCCGGTCTGACCAGTCCTTTATTTTAGATGTTCTTTGAAAAGAAGCTATTTCTCACCTTTGATCACCCACATTGGCTTTCTCTCTGAGTTTCCTAGTGTCTGGCTTTGAATGCTTTTTGAAAGGGTGACAGAAAAATATTTAATATGCAAAACATAATTCACAAAAGTAGCATAATTATATTTTAATTTAGGGTTTAAGGCTTTTTTTGTTAATCTTTGCTTTTCTACTGAAATGCAGTGACAGGTTTATTCTGCTTTAGCATAGGTGTCAACAGAATTTTAATTTTCCTTTTTCCTACAATTTAATTAACAAGTGGAATGGTGCTTCTTTTGTTTTCCTTGGCTACATACTCTATGTGTTAACATAGATTGAATTTATTCTACTGTTCATTGCTTTGAGGACAGAAGAGAAGGTTCTAAAGCATTAAAAACACTCTCATCAGACCGTGAAAGTTGCATGACACAGCATTGTGGTGCAGTTTTCAAACCAGGGACTCCCCAAGTAGTTCATGTAGGACAGAAAGTCTTTGTTTTCATATGCTCATCCTGCTTTAATATATGCTGTCTCTACTGGGAGCAGTCACATATGGTCACTCCTGTCTGCATGCTTGTAGTTGCTTTTCTTAACCTGAACAACACCGAAATAAACCGTGGTCTTTTCATTTCTGTAGGAATAGCTATCTCAGGATCTGCAGCGGCAGCTGAAGGGTTAATTCCCAATGGACATAGAAAAAGCAGAACAGTCTGGGTGCTGGTTTGTAAAACGAATTTTCAATGTGTAGCCCACAGACCATCATTGATTGCGGTAAATAAATAAAACCACTCCTGACTTTTATTGTTGTAGGGAGTAATTATAATTCACAGGGCCAGACCCTTTGTGCCACAGAATGCTTCATTTGTGGTTTGCATGAGCAGATACATTAACTTCTGTGCGCTCTTTTCATTAGAACGCTATTACTCATTGAGGACTGATCAATATATCATCTATACAACATCTTGAATGTGGATGTCTGGACCCATTGTGGGCTTGCTGATAATGACTTCTTTATTCAAGCCAGCTTGTAGGAACAAGGAGATAAAGAAAAGGGAAGAGAATTATAGCATATGCTCATGAAAGTATTCTAAAGGTTATAAACAGAAAGCAGGAGTAAAGCTACAGGGTAGGGAAAGCGATCATAGAGAAAAAAGAGTGTAAAGGAACTGAAAGTTGAAAAGGAAAAAAGGTTAGAGTTTCACTGTATTTCTTTTTCTGACATTATGCAAAGCAAGCTAAGTTTTAATAAACCTTCTTTTGAAACTAGTCCTCCCCTTTGGGATTATATTGCCCTTTAGGTTTTCATATACAAATGCTCTGCTCATCTTGTGAGGCATTTAAGTATTCCCAGTGAAAGCAGAGCACTGTTTTCCTTCCCCCTTGCAATCTTTTATTTATCTTTTGTTCTCCTCCTTTCTCCCCGCTCTCCTTCTACCCCCAAATAAACTCTCTGGGGCTCAAAGGTTTTATTTCTTCCATTAACTTTTAATTTCTTGTGTATTAATTTTTTTTTTTTTTTGTTCCAAGCTTTTCTTATGCTCTTTGTCAAATTTTATATCATTCTACTAGAACTTTGATGTGTAGTGTGTCAGATTGCAGCTTGATTCAGGCTCACTGCACTCTCCATATCTGGGATATATTTTGGGAAATGGTAATGAATAGAGAATTATATACCCACTAAACACCTTCTTAATTTATTCTAGCTTTTTCCTTTCTACTCTACTTTGGCTTCTGTTTTGCAGATGATAAAAAAAAAAGAAGAATTATAATCTGTTCTGTAGATTGGAGTGGAGATGCCAAGCAGTTGAAGGAAATACAAAAAGGTTTAGAATTTTTTAAAAAATAATGAAATAAGAAAAAAGAATTTATAAAAGAATCCACAGGAGAGCCATAGCAACTTTCAACCTTGGGGTGGGAAGAAAAAAAACCCTTTTTTTTCTGAAAGAAAACAAAACCAGTTTGGTCATAAAGCAGGTCTTCATCAAGTAAGTATTTCAAATACAATGCCAACAAAAAGAGTGTGAATCAACCCACTGTAAATGGTAAATTACGTACCTGCATAAGGCCTACAGGAAAATTAAAATCTTGTGAATTGATTTTAAGAGATTCAGTAGCTCAGGAGGAGCTTGCGAGGGAGATGAGTACTTTCGATGACAGAAATTCAACATCTGGAAGTCAATAAGAAGTTGGGGTAATAAGGTAGCCCAAATCAGATTTCTGGTGCTGACTGAAAATTAACAATTAAAGATCTTTAGTCACATTTTAAGAAATACCTCAGAAAAGCAAGTTGATTTTGGCCTCAGTCCAGCAATTTAAAGATGCTAACGCAATTCATGGAAATTAGAAACTAGGTGACCACACTGCAAAGAAAAATAAGTAGCATTGCAGACTGCTGTAAGAATGATTGAAATATTGCCCAGTATGTTTTCATAACAGTAGCAGAAATGATCAGAAAAGCTGGCATTTTTTTACATGAGAAACAGATAAGTGCAATATCTAATAAGCTTAAGGTGGGAAAACTTTTTGTCAAAAAAAAAAGGAAAAGTGCTTCTGTGTTCAATAGCCAGATCCTTCCAATAAAGTCTCCACTAGAATGGAAATCCTGTATTTTGGCTTATGTTCATTTGTCAAGTCACATCAAATATTATTATTTGGGGGAAGGTGCCAGTAACTATACTCTGTTTCATCTGCTCGAGTGCTTTATGGAAGTTGCAGTTCAGGCACCTCACTTGTGCCTCGTGGTGAACTGTAAAGCTCAAGGAGAGAAATTACGGGAGAGACTTAATCTGCCCCAGCTTCCACTCTCTGTGAGGGTGAGAAAATAGAGTTAAAAGATTATATAGATGAAACTTTTCAGTTTGGTAATCTGTATATTTATTTCACCCAAATGGGATAAAGGGAAGATTCCAACCTCCAGAAGAAAGAAAAACAAAATTGTAGAAAGAAAAGGTAAAATCAGGAAAAAAAATTAACATTAAAGTTCTAGCTGGTAATTGTTGTGGGTGGCTGGGCAGACCTGGGTAATCTCTGCCCAGTTTTTATCAGACTCCATTCACTCAGTCAGTCAAGTATGACTTCAGGTAGAAAAGGCTCTGCAGCCCCTGTACTGATGCAGGGCTTGTGGATGAAAATTCGTAGTCCAGAGTTTCCTGCTCAGGGTCTGTAAACAGCGTGTGGAGAAAATTTAAACACAGCCCTAGGACGCAGCACAGTGCACCCTTTGCTCTCTGTGCACTCTGGCTGTTTAACCTTGGTGCCACTAGGTCTCTTTGGAACTTGCTGTTATTCTTGCCTGTCTGTCCTGCCCTAATAAAGGCAGAGCACAAGGTTCCTCTTCAGCTTATTGTTTCAGGGTTCACAATATATTCCATAATATGTCAGTCCTCCTAAGGGTCAAATATAGAGATGTTTCAGACTGCTTTATGTATAATGTGCCTTCTAGGCTCCAGATTGATGTGTCTGATTCTATGATATTCCAGAAACTTTATTCTACTAGTTTATAATTAGTTGTGGTACTGAAGTTCAACAAACCAGTTTGTTTTGTACTTTGTTTCCGCTTTTTTCTGCTTTTGCCAGACGGCTCAAACCTTCCTTAGTGTGACTGATATTGCTGTTGCAACCTTTGACTGTGCTTGTATGAAGAAATTCTCCTCATGAGTGGGCTTCTCTGGCAGAATTTTCCTAGCTGGGCTGTCCCAGCAGTGTTAGGTAAAGCAATCCCAGGCTCAAGTGGGACAATACATTAGAGGTGCTTCATTCAGCTCAGAAGAGTTTGAGCTTCTTAATGTTTTTAAAAGTCCTTGGAGGTCTTGTAGCCTGTCTTGGGATTGGGAGTTACAATGTCTCCTCTCATTAGCCCTATACGGGTAGCAGCCGCAGTGATCAATCCATCCCTAGGATTTGGACAATCCCAACACCATTTTTCTGCAATCACCAGAAATTAAACAGCTAAAATCCCTGCCCGCTGGTGTTTATTACCTCTGTACAGATTTTCTTAGCTTCAAATAGTCCTGAATAGACTCCATATTCAGAGGGCCACCATTAGTTTCTTTGCACATCCTGTGCTCCAGCTGGTACAAAGGAGAAATTCAAACCTCTTATCTTCAAATTCTTCTCTCCTTTCTGTGCATTTCAGTGCTTTTCTGTTCCTTATTCCTTATCACAATACGAGCTACATACTTCTTATACAGTGATTACCTTTTGGGACAATTTAAACTTCGCTGCCTCATAAACTTCCCTTCTTTTTACAACTTGAAAATTAAATAAACTTTGCAAAAAGATAAATATTTTATGTTCTGTACTCTTTTCCTATTACCCAGATGTGTCAATCTTCTCAGTTATTGTTTAAACACTATCTTTACACCCTCTTTTTTTTCCCTACTAAGTGCGATACAGGTTCTTCTTTGTATAGAGGTCTTTCAAGTTATTTAGGAGAGGGTTTGTATTAAGTATACTACATAAAATAAATTATATTCCAATATACTGAAAAAAACCCACACTATACTTAAATATTTCACTAAAAAAAGGTGTAAAATACTAATAAAAAGTACTAAAGAATTGTTTTCTCTAGAGACCTGTGATGAATTTGGTTTTACTCATTACTTTAAATAACAGCTTGGTTTTCATATAGGGAGTAAGCTCCTTACATAAAAGATAATTGAGAGCCTGTAAATGTCTAAAGATAGGCACAAAATTTGGAATAATCTGAGCAAATTCAAAAATCTGATATGAAATCCCTTTTATTTTTCAGGTAGGAAGATTTTGCACATAGGTAGGCATTATCAGCTGTGCAAGCACCTAACACAATTGGCTTTTCTGTGGGAAATGCTGTGAGGGACACTGAAATCAAAGGATGAGGGAACAGTACCATGGGCTGCAAGTACTGTACTGAGAGAAGGCAAACAACATCATAACTGCAAGATACGTGGTCATTTTATTTATTTGGGAAAATGAAAGGTCCTGAGGCTTGCGAGCTCTTTGGACTCTACACTGAAGAAAGATGGTTAATTACAGTAAGTGGAAAGGAGAGAGACAAAGTTGGTGAGGTAAGAAAACAAGCTGACAAGGGAAGGCTGAAGCATCAGGGTTATTCAAGCTGAAGAAGAAAAGATGGGGGAAAAAAGTAATAATGAGGTGACATATGCAAAAGGATGCTGTGAAGAGGAGAGTCCAAATGCTCTCCAGAGGATGGATGGAACAATTGAACATGGGTTTCTACTACAGCAAGTATGTTCCAGAGCATCATCTCTTTTTTCCAGCATGACAGAAAGTCCTGGAAAAGATTTGGTGGAAATTATGGTGTCTACACAGACCAGTATAAAAAATGGATCTTGAAGGGCTCTTTCTATTCCAGTCTCTGCACAAATATGCTCTGTTTGCCACAGCTATTTGTCTAACCTGTTCTGGGATGTCTCCCTATATCCCTAGGCTGGCTATTCTAGGTTTTCATTACACTTTCCTTTAGGTGCCATTTTTAATGTCTTGCCATAACTGCTGATGAAAAAAAGAAGAAGCTTTGTGTATTTTGTAAGCAGCAGTACTTACCTACTCTAGCAAAACACTGCTGCTTTGCCTTACATGGGATTCCTTAAAAACAGACGAGGTAGTGGCAGTAGATAGTACCATGGATAGGGAGGTGTTAGGGAGTTGACCTCGAGGTACCTGACTGAGGTTCTTCCAACACATTTGATTACTTTTTCTGGATTTGCCAGCGTTACACCTGCATGCCTGTAGAAGAAGGTACTAAAAACAGAGGTATGTGAGAATGCCAATATGGGTTTGAAGCTCACATAACTGAAGCTAAGCTACCTGGTAAGTATGTGTGGAGGAACACGGGTGGGCTTGGGAAGCCTGTGCTGAAATCAAAGCTGGTTTCAGATACATGTTCCTGGGTTTTGCAGGTTGCCTCCGCACAAGCTGCAAGCATATCCTTGGTATTAAGATATTGCAATCCAAAGAGCTGTCTTTGTCATACAGACTCTGTTCTGCTTGTGGTGGCTGTCAGTGTGAGAACTGTGAATTCATTCTCTGTGAATTCTTTTTGCATTTGATCAGGAAGAAATTTCACATGAAACATCATTGTTCCATGTAATTAAAAAACCTAAAAAATATGTTAACTTTACTTGTCCTTAACTTCTTTGAGCATCGTGTGAGTCCCAGGGGCCTGGTTTTTAGAGTAATGACATAATCTGCAAGGATCTGTCAGTATGCTTATTGAGCCATAGGAGTGACTCTGCAGTACTGGCATGTCCTGGGGGTCGGATGAGGTTGGCTGTTTGGCACTCCACTGGCCAGGTTCACTCTCATATCCTGGTGGGCAGCTATATGCATATCAACTTTATCTTCCAATCAATATGTGAAGTATGTGAAGGGTGCATTTGTGTGTTTGGTATAGACCCTCAATGACTACATGAGAATGTGTTCTAAAAGATCATGTGGAATGTGAAAGGAAGATGAGTGATGTACCTCTGCACAATCCTGCCAAAAAAAATGTAATTTGAGATTGCTATGGTTGAGTGGCGGAGGTTCTTTCCTGGCTAATTTCCAGTTTTTGTAGGGTGTAGTTTGTGCAATATGTATTGTATATGAGTGTACTTCAGCATCTAAACTGGCAAAATTTATGCTCATGTGTAACTTTCCTTTCTTTGTACTTAGAAAACTTTGATGACTGCTCAGATGGATAAACTAAAGGATTTGCCTGAGTGCTTGAGGTATTAGAGCTTCAGTTATTATCATTCTTTGGAAAATGAAACAAGGCCACAAAGAGGTCTTGTATAAATTAAAAATGAAACAAAATGAAAAAGTAAATAAGTCAGGAAAAATAATTAGCTGACATACGTTAATTTTTAAAAAATACTTGTTTGTGGAACAAAGTGTAATTAAACCCTTAGTGAGCATATGGTATGCAAATACTAACGCAGTTTATTAGTATATATTCAGCAGAATATTTGGGCAGATCATTCACATATACATATAAAAGTAAGCTGAAAACTAGAGTGTGAAAATTAGAGCAGTCTAGGAATGATGAATGTTCATTCTCCTGATATTTTTGGTTTTGGAGGAATCCAGCAAAATAAAACTTCTGTAAGGGACATAAACCTATTTAATTTTTTAATGAGGGTGCAGGTCTAAGATGAGGGGAGAGTGAAACTAGTTGTGTTAAGCTAATTAAACCTACTGTCTTTTCTTTGCAATTTTCTAACACCAAGTATTGAATTAGGTGTAACCACTTTTAACAGTTCTGGCTCCAGTTTTCCGTGCTATGTACACCCAGTCATGCTGGAACAGTTCTCTCTCTCTCTACTTCACCTTTTTAAGAGAAAGTCCTTTTGAAAGTTTTGTTCCAAGACCTGACTTACTACTTTCAGAGAGAGATTATAAAGATAATCTTCATGAGCAATTTTATTTTACATTGTGGTCAAATTAGCGTTAATTAAAGTAAGAGAAGTTAAAAATCAGTAGTAACTCATAAAGTTAATGTGATCACAACCCTGGGACAAAATTGGTCATTTCTTGCCTTGTCTGGTAAAGACTTCCTAACATGATCTTCTTGTGACAGTTTTTGTTGTGCAGAACTGGTGAGCTGGGATGAGTGAAGGAGAGAATAGCAACAAAATAAATTTGGATTAGTGCAGTGCAAAATCCAGGGATTTGTGGAAGAGAAGTGCGCAGTGCCTCTGGCTTCATGACAAACTGCATTCCTTACAGCTGTGGTGTCTCTGGGGCCACTCAGAGAGCACAGCTGAAACCACGTAACACATCTGTGCAGGATCTTGGTATCAGATCACAGGCAGTGGATCAATTCCACTACCCCTTTTTTATCAGCAGAAAGTAATACCAAGAACCAAACCTGATAGGATCATTGGAGTATTTGAGGTATTTATTTTAAACAAATATTATCCTAAACAACATGATACAGATCCATAAAAAAATGAACATTCGCTGCATCTATACCACATTAAAAATGTCCATCTGATGTCACCATTCATGGTAAGTGCATTTCCCTTGTCCATAATACAATTCCAGTAACCCATGCAAGCTGAAAACTTGGCATGGTGTGTTAGTATATGAAATAGGTGAGATGTCATTAGATTTATGAAATACTCTTAGAACACTATGATAATACTGACATTGACTGACAATGTCTATGTTACTTATTTTTTTATTGGACATTTGAATTTTTTTTTCCGTAGCTTTCAGTATAGAATATTGCATATCAAGGGAAGAGATTTGACTGACTTTTTAAATTGAATTCGTGGGGAACTCCACCTTGAAAGTGGCAGTAGTGTGTGAAATGAGACTGCAGAGCAAAGGTTAAAGCAGCAGAAAAACTGCTGAGTATTGTTACGATATGGTTTCAAGTTGTGGCAGAGCAAAGAATGTTTTCTTAATAGTTTTAAATGGTAAAATATTTCTGCATACTGAAGAAAGCAAAAATGTTTCACTTTGTTGCTGCAGTTCTAGCCCATACATGGTTGACAAAGATTCATCACAGTGTGATGGAACTCCAACAAAACAGAAATGTACCTTAAACCAGGGAAGCTTGTCATACCCTGCTTTCATTTCAGCTGGTGCAAAATTCACTGATGGTGAGAGCATTTCTGATTCCACTGATACAGACCATATTTGACCTAATGGAATTTTTTCTCAGTTCACCAGCAGAATAAGGTCTTTTTGCACTTAAGTCATATAAATTGCACCTGAGAAGTTGCAGACGTTGTGTATCTTCAGAAAAAAAACAACCCCCTCTCCTTATGTAAGAGCCTACAGCACTGTAAAATCATATTTTGCAGGTGAGAAGACAATGCATGTTTTTAGTGCATGAAGTTATGGCTATATTGCTTTGAAAGAAACAGGTAAGAATTTAAGACTCTCAAGATTCCCTGTAGCATGTTCCCATTGCAAAACAATTTTCAGCTTTGCAGTTGCCTTTTTAGTTTTTCACTCTTTCTCTGTACACCTTCTCTTGAGCAAATTAAACATGTTTGTCCCACCACATTTATTTGGGTAAAGTGTAGTCCGCCTTTGTATATTTAAAAAACCCCACTATTTTACTATGAATTAAACATTTATTTTAAAACTTGCAGTGGAGTTTGGGTGTCATTTAGTTCTAGGGAAAAAAAAATCTTATGCCTTACACCTACTCTAACATTTCATATAAAATGAAGTTATTTGGTTTTCTTGACAATCCTGTCTTTACCATGAGTGAGGTAATTCTGCAAAGTATGTGTTCTATTATCCCTTTTTATATCCTTAACTGAAAACAACTTTTCTCTTCACCTATATTCAATTCATTGCATCCTCTCAACTGTGATACTTTTATTAGATAGCTAAGATACGCAAAAAAAAAATGGATTAATTAAATATTCTCTGTGGATCATTAATTTTTAGGATAACCCTTGAATATGTCAGAAAATACAGTTGCATTCAGACAAAAATAAACTGAAACTTATCTTTTTCCATAGAAATCCTCCAAGGACTCTAAAGTTGATGATCAAGCTGGAAATTAGATTATTAAATTTTATAGAAATTCCTGTGAAATATACTGATTTTTCAGGGAAATAGATATTTCTCAGATATCATACTAATCGAGGTCTGAATTGTGGCTGATTTCTGGATTAATCATTGGAGGCTGTGCATATATATCACATGTGTTTAGAAAAGTTACTGTTGCATTAAGAATCCATGATTCTTTGTATTGTTCCTCTTCAGAAGAGAACACATACCAGCACACAAGATGTTACTGGCACAAATTTCCTTTTAATTTTGGAATTTCAGATTCAGATCAAAGTTTTTGAGTTTAGTTTCAAATGTAAACCTACAGCTCTTTTATTTAAAATCTTCAGAAATCTGTCTTCCTTTATTTTAAAGATAAAATTTCCTTGTCCACAACATTGCATGTGTTTAAATGACAAAAAGATGACAAAATAAGGGTGTTGCCATTCAACTACTCCAGCTGGTACTTTAGACAAACCAAGAATGCCACACCAGAATGCTAAGTTATCCTATTATGGCATTTTGGAACAGTTCACACACTCTGTAAATGAAATCGCAAGTCCCAGGATTTTACTGTATCTTTGACGGTTTAAGAACACTGGCAGAATAAAATTTGTAAATAGAAGCAATGTATGTTAAGACTAGTTGGTACAGTTAGGAAAAGTTGGTCAAACTGTCAAATGTACAAGACCTTTAGGTTTTTCTTCAAGGCAAGAAGACACGAGTCTGGAATCTTGTCAAAATTTTCCAGCTATATCAATTAGTCAGATGAAAGATACCACAGCTCCCAATGAGCCAGGTCCTGCTTACTGTGAAGAGTCATCTCAGTTTTACTTGTGTTACTCATCATTATTTATAGTAGAGCCATTATTTATAGTGCTATTTTTCTAAAGAAAAGCAAAAAAAAGAACAGAGGAAGACAGTATTTTGTTAAAACAGTTGATATAGCTTGGGGAAAAAAACCAAACTGGCCCTATTTAAGACATTCTGCTACTTTTCCAAAAAGAGAGAGGCACTCTTGTGTGGTGCCCTTGAGTTCTTCCCAGTCGCGTGGAAACTTGTAGTTGCAAATCCATCGTTACAGGCAGTCAGTGTTTTCTGTGGCAGGTAGCAAAAGCACTGGAAAAGGTAATTTCCCTATGGAGTTGCAAGGAGCTAGTTAACCTGAGCCAAGGTTTGTGACAAATACCCGTACAGAGGTCATTCATGACTTATGAAAGTGGAACGAGGTGAGGCTCAAGAGCACTTGTTAATTTTGCTCCATTATTTTCTGGTCATAATAAAATTGTCATAGGGAGCACGTAAGGAGAAAACAGGGGATACAACTTGCCATCTTTGGTGGTGGAATTTAAAGGGACTTTGTTAAAATGAAAAATTTCACTTACCTCTACACACCCCCAGTTTCAGTATTTTTTCATATCTAGATGGTCAAGTGGTCTCTTCAAGCCCAGGAAGTGTTCCAAAGAACTGTGTCTTAGCAGAAACCTTTTATAATATAACTTTATAACACAAATTGTCTAATTAATGTATGTCTCACCAGAGTGCAAACGTGTACAAAGCTCAGTTGCTACAGCCTTAAAAGCACTTAAATAAAACACTAACTCAACAATTCAGCTCTATGAGTGCTACGTTTGATTTTAAGTAGACAACAAATCTTAAGGAATGTGATTCTGAACTCTATTAGGAATAGAGTAAACCAGATTCATATGTGACCTATCTATAATATCTATATAGTTTCATAGAAATATTAAAGGCGGTGGATTAAAGCCAAAGACTAAAGGAACAGTATTAAAAATATATGGGAATGTTCTCATGCATAATGGTAATTTTGAAGCGGGGTTAGAAAACATCCAAGGGAGGAAAATCTTAGCGTTTTGCAGAAGTAAATTTCCTCATGGTCAAAATAGGAATGTTTCCTGGAGAAGGATATTGGAAAATTACTTATCTAGGTAGGGTCAAAGACACTGAGGCAGACATGGGAAAGATAGTATTACTCAGATTTGAAGCTTTTTTGTCAATTCTTTTCAGTGCAGAGCACACAGAGGCTCTGGCATCTGCTGTGAAGGCTGATGTGTAAAAGGAAGACAGTAGAAAGCTGATGCCCCTGATGGTGACGGGATTAAATCCTGCTCTATGGATGGCTTTGAGTACAAATACTGCTGATAATGTACTCTTTGTGACAGACAGGAATTGTCCAGAAGGCTCACAAAACTCTTGAAACATTTCAGACTTGTTACTGATTGTGCTCCTCTAGGTTCAAACAGAACTACTTTTTCAAGTTTCATTACTATTTAACACCAATCAAAACATAACTTGAACTCTGTAATTGTCAACTCATCCCTCCGGAAACTTTCTTCTTTTTTCTTAATGAATAGCATGCAGTTGAAATGTAATAAATTCCCCATACTTGCTGTGTTTCTTGGTTTATCTGTCCAAAAAGATGTTTGAAACTTGGCAGCTCTGAAGTGTTAGGTGGTTATTTATCCATTAGGAACTGACACCAACTAACTCAAGTGAAATGGACAAACAGCAAGTAATACTTGTCATTTGTTGACTTCATGGGCCAGATTTTAATTAAAAAGAATTTGTACCACATTAATAGTTTTCTGATGAGTCAAATCTTCCTCAAACTTTTTTCTGTACAGGGGATACTAAACAAAACCCATATGTCTGTGATTTTATTTGATTGTTTAAAGAGAGAAAAGTGCCTTTTTATTTACCTGATACTGGGGAATTCCAAGGGCAGGACACATTCTTTAATAAGGCCATGAACTGTGTATCACAAATAAGACTAGTAATAAACTCTAATGCTGTTGTTATAAAAGCCTTTGTAAAGCAAGGTTAATAACATGACAATAGTAAATATCTCAGTCAGCATAAAATGAAATGAAGCCTACAGTATTTTAAATGCATGGGTCTTGTGAAAATGGATACCAAGGAAAGACCTTTTGTTCATGAGCTTCTATATATAAAAAATTCAGTTTTCTGCTTGTGTCTTAGTTGAAGGTCATCTGTATACAAGCGAGAGAAATAAAACTACCATACTTGTCTGCAAAGTGCTGGGATTGCATAGTAAAGCTTACATTATTGTCAATAAAAAAGCTTTAATCAAAGATTAATATTATTTATGAAATTAGAAGAGTTCCATTAATTTCTACTAATTAATATCAGGGCCAGACATGTTGTATTCATTTGTATTTTCTTCTTTTTGTTTCCTTTTCTCCTCCTGAAAATAATTGATGTGGTTCAGCAAGGGACAAAAATATTACTCCTCTGTTGCCTTTCCCTGGGCTTAGAATTAAAAGCCAAACATGATTAGAGGGGAAAAAAGGATTTTACCTCGGTATTTATTTAAGGATCCTCAGGTGCACCACATCCAGGTAAAGTGCATCAAAATGCACCCTGGAATGCACACTGAAAATGCACACCTGAAAGTGCCCCCCCGGAAAATGCACCCAAATGACACTTGGTATATACAGTTACAGCCCTTCCACATTAACATATCTATCAAAGATTCCCCAGTGAGAGGCTCAAGAGAAGCCCCCATCCTGAGGAACCTTCCCCCTGGATGGGCCTATCTTGGTTTACAGAATGTGTTCTGGAGAGGACCTTGGTGTCTGGGGCTTTCTGACCCCCAACTGCGAGGCTTCCATGATGTTTGGTCTCTTGGCTTAAGGAACTTTGGGTCTAAGCTCATTATCAGACTTGGGGAATTACAAGTATGGGGGCTAAAAGCACTAAGGATACATAAAAGCTATATAAAAAGGTATATGAAAGGGTATAGAAGAGGGGTATATGAATGGGTATATAAAAGGAGTATATGAAAAAGCAAAAAATCGTCATAGCATCACCTCTACTTCAGACATAAGAAAGAACTAAAATAATCTAGTAAAAATGTCAGCTTACTTAGCTGGCCAGTTTCTGAAGAAGCACTGCCTGTAGAAGATCACCGCTATGTCCCTCATTCCAAAGGAAGAAACAGAAGGATATCCAAGTTCAGGATCACATTTACATTTTGATGGGGTCTTGCACTGCTGGTTGAAATTAAGGATGCCTTCTGAAGTTGGTGCCTCAGTCTCCAATCAGTTTCTCCTATCAGAAGGCATTTCCAGAGGGAGTATATGTGGAATACTTGAACTAACAAGCAAAACCAAACACTGATTTTTAGACAAATAATATTTTTTTTCTCTTTTTTGTTCAGCAAAGAACACCAATTTCCTCCATTTTTGAAAACTGTAAAGAGGTTTGAAAGTTTTCAACACCATTTCTCTTCATTGAGAAAGCATAAAATGGGAATTATAATGTCATTCATCAGATAGTAGGATATCATTTGCATGTCCTTTCTTAAAGGGGATAGATCTAGGCTGATTCTGGTGAAAATGCAGGAAATATAACAAAATATATAGACTCCAATAGGCTGTTTTCTTAACCTTCTGGAATGGGGATTTTCTACATATTTGTCTAACAATTTTCCCAATTTGATTGCCTTTGAAAACTTTGTTCATCACTAACCTTCTCTCCCCAAAATGAAAAACAAAACCAAACACCAACAAGTTAAGAAAGTCTTTTAAATTGTCTTGTGGTTTTTCAAGAAAAATTCCCTCTTAACTTCAGATCATCTTAAAAAATAGATCACTTTTAAAATATTGTATTGTACTCTGGACATGAAAACTCTGTTAATACTAAAAAAAAAGGCAGCATACCATCACCTGTTCTACACTCTTTTTTGTCTTGTTCTTAAAACTCATTAGCTACAGAATGCAAATGCTTGTTAGGACATCAAGGTAGTTTGATATAATAAAGGACAAACTTTCCAACAAAGAATGACTATAATTTCTTAGTTAAAAGATAAATAAAAGACAAATAGTAATTCACTGAAGTAGGAGCATGCATCCATTTTCCAGAATATTTACATTTAGGATGATGTGGCCAGCTTTATTTTTTTTAATTCTCCTTTTTGGCCTACCGGATTTTCCACTGAAAATTCATTATCTTTCAGGGGATCACTGTAACACTTAGTAACCTTCTTACTCTTTTAGATTATTAGTGAAGAGGATTCACTTTTTCCCACATCCTGGTCTTCATTTACTGGTCTCTGCATATTCAGCTCTTGACTAAAGTGACTAACACAATCTCTAGAGATACACAGAAGAATATACTAAATGTAAGTTGAAGGGTCATATTATTTCTGCTTGTAGCACTGTTGCTGTTATCTTTGGAAGGCTGTCCCCACTTCAGTGTCCAGAGTTCAAACTAGCTGCTGAGAGCATTGCAAATGCCCACAGAGAACCCCCAAGCACAATATAAAATACTTTTATAAACAATATAAAAACTTTTTATTCTGTCAGAGGGTTAGTTTGGAGGTAAGCCTCTGTGTAGGTAATGTGTAAGTCTCTGAGTAGGTAATGGTCTTTTCAGTTCATCCAGCAATGATTCAATGAGCTGAAGTTGAAGCTACAACTGGAACTCGGGCTTTGTCTTCAGTGAGTTGGGGGTTACTTTCTAGAAAAACTGTTCATACATTGTTGCAGAGAGAATCTATGTACAAAGACAAGTTTGGAACATTTTTTAACCTGAAATTAATCTCCTGGTTCAAATGAATATTTAATTCTGTGCCAGTCTACAGCTTGTCTTACACAGGAAGACCAGGATTCTCCTTGGTATGTGAATCCCTCCAAAGTGATGCTTGGTGTTTGTTGCACTTCTGTGGTCTCACTCCAGTTTGTCAATGAGATGTCCTGAACACGGTATTTCACTTCTGTGGATTACTCCACTCTGGGATCTGTCAGCATCTTGTAGGTAGATCAAAACTACTGCAAACATTTTTGCTGCCAGTTCATATTCCGCTGAGTATCACGACACCTTCTGCCACCAGGTATGTGTTCCTGCAAATGCACTTCACAGATTTCAATTTCCAGTTTTCTGCCTATAGCTTCACCTCTTCAGATGTAAGAAGTTATCGTTTATGTCACACTGGAGGCCACAAGTCCTCTCATTGTGAGGCTGGAGATTGCAATTGCAAAATGTGCTGCAGAAGGGTCTGGACATGACCTTCCATGCCAGCAGGATGTCAAAGCAAGTATCCATCCTTTTTCACAGTACAGAAAAGTCAGTCCTTAATGTCAGTGGTGGAGACCCCAGAGAGGTCAAGTGAACATCATTGCACAGTTCTTCATGCAGCAACAATCAGAGGGGCAGAGATCCTGCAGTGTGTCACTTCAGGGAAGAGAGGTGGCATTTAACACTGAGCCTCAGACCCTCTGCACCCTTCCGGATTCTCTCAAACAGCAGCTTGGAGGTGCATTATCTCCTGTTGGCAAATGCTATCATTTTGTCTAGAAGGCGCAAAACATAGGTTCTGCATTCCCCCAAGTAAACAAAAGTCCTTCCCAAAACCTGACTCAGAGCCATGTGGACCTGGATATCAAGTCACACCCTGGTCAAACCTCAGGAGGGGCTCTGGAGACACACTGTGGTGTGCCGTGAAGAGGGGAATGATGCTGCTCTGTAGGCTCTGGCTCCAGAGCCAACTCTTGTCCTAGAGGAGCCTCTACTATCAGCCAGTAAGGAACGTTTGCAATGATGCTTTCCATAGTCACCTTTAGTGGATAAATTTCCAGGGCTGTACCAGGACATGAAGCAGTCCAAAAAACCCATGCAAAGCACTGGTTCATCACTTAAGGGTCTCTCCAGAGAATATGGTGCAACTTAATGCAATATAACAATATAACAAAATTCTACTCTGAGACCTTAAAATTAATTGGATCTAGTCCAGACTTATGTTCTGATTTTTTTTTTTCCCAGTTCTTTCAGCTAAATCAAGAGTCCATTATTAATACTCCACAGAAGGAAATTTAAGTAGGACACTAACCCTCTGTCTAGGGTAGCTGGTTCTCATATGCTTCATACCCCATGTATGCACTTAATGAGAGCATTACACTGGTGTGAGGACCAAAAACTCAAACTGTCACCCCAAACAAGAAATGAATCTCCTAAAGGCAGTCATGGACCCAGCTACAGCAATTCAGAAACATAATTATGTTTCCTTTTTATAACTTCCTTATATTCAAACATAATTTTTCTACATGAAATATGTGTCTAACCTGTTAAATAGTGTGTTTTTAAAGGGGAAAATAAAAAAGTAGGGTAACCCTTTAATAATGCTGGGGACAAAGCAGCCATTTCCCTGATATATTAAAAAATTGCAATGACAGAAGACAAGGCACTGAACACGGTATTAAAGAGAAACTCGCCTTCTGCTGTTTGCTTTAACCATCTAAAATAAAAAGTGGTATTCACATACATAACCTCCAGCTTTTCAACTCACCTGGAGAGCTCCCCTACCCACAATGCACTAAGTGGATGATTAAAAAGAAATGGGGGCTTAACTGAGGGGTAAGCGTGGGGTCTCTGGAGCTTTGCAAAGCACTGAACCATGCAGCTACAGCTGTCCTCCAAACAAGCCCAACATTCTTTATTTATTTGTTATGAAATATTTATGGATGTTATGAAAGGTTTAAAATAATGTGTCTCTCTCTCTCTCTCCCCTCTTATTTTTGCCCTGGCACAGTGTTTTCTAATGCATAAATAATTCTGGCCTGTGGACAGTGGGACAGCACATTAGGTGGGATGTATCCGCTGTATCACATTCTTTCTGCCTGAGAGAAAATATCATTCCTAGTAATTTTCTACACTTATACAATCTGCGTTGACAGTAAATAATTGATGTATGAATTTAGGACTAAACTCCAACACAATATGACTTTATGTCAAGGGTTACTCCCAGCAGATTTTGAGCTAAATCATCTTGCAAAATGGATTCTTTCAGTGGAAAAAGGGGAAAAAAAAGCTTTTTGAAATTATTTTAATGGAAAGATGAGACCTCTGCATAGTGCTTCCTTTGATGAGGTCTTGCTTTGCATGGCTGGTAATAAAACTGAGCAATCTACCCATTATGAGATTGGAAATGTTTCATTTGTGATCACAAATGGGATTTTTTTAGATTGACATAAGCGGGCTCTTTTTTGTTCCTTTCATTCTCTTCTCTTCTCTTCTCTTCTCTTCTCTTCTCTTCTCTTCTCTTCTCTTCTCTTCTCTTCTCTTCTCTTCTCTTCTCTTCTCTTCTCTTCTCTTCTCTTCTCTTCTCTTCTCTTCTCTTCTCTTCTCTTCTCTTCTCTTCTCTTCTCTTCTCTTCTCTTCTCTTCTCTTCTCTTCTCTTCTCTTCTCTTCTCTTCTCTTCTCTTCTCTTCTCTTCTCTTCTCTTCTCTTCTCTTCTCTTCTCTTCTCTTCTCTTCTCTTCTCTTCTCTTCTCTTCTCTTCTCTTCTCTTCTCTTCTCTTCTCTTCTCTTCTCTTCTCTTCTCTTCTCTTCTCTTCTCTTCTCTTCTCTTCTCTTCTCTTCTCTTCTCTTCTCTTCTCTTCTCTTCTCTTCTCTTCTCTTCTCTTCTCTTCTCTTCTCTTCTCTTCTCTTCTCTTCTCTTCTCTTCTCTTCTCTTCTCTTCTCTTCTCTTCTCTTCTCTTCTCTTCTCTTCTCTTCTCTTCTCTTCTCTTCTCTTCTCTTCTCTTCTCTTCTCTTCTCTTCTCTTCTCTTCTCTTCTCTTCTCTTCTCTTCTCTTCTCTTCTCTTCTCTTCTCTTCTCTTCTCTTCTCTTCTCTTCTCTTCTCTTCTCTTCTCTTCTCTTCTCTTCTCTTCTCTTCTCTTCTCTTCTCTTCTCTTCTCTTCTCTCTCCCTTTTTTTCTTAATTTCTTTTCTTGTGATAGGGCGTTAACATGTGATAGGGTGCCCTCTGCTTTCCATGCCTGTATTTTCCATAAAAAACCACAATTATGTTTTAAATTACAAGCTGGTTATATTTGCAACTTAAAGATACATAACAGGAAGAAAGGCTTCATATAAAGGATTACAAATTTACTCCTAGTGCCTCAATTAAAATCCTTTTCATCATGAGAAAGTGGTTACCAGCAGACATAAAGGAAGCAAGGAAAGAAACGGATTAGAGAAGAAAGCTTTTATGATAGAGATGGAACTAAAATACTCAATACCTCTATATATCTTATTAAAGACTAGAGGGGAAGATCAAAGGAAAATCATTGTATAAATAACCCATCATAAAATGCTCTTATTTAGAGGAGGGGAATTAATAGAGTGGGGTGGGAGTTATTTGTTTGGTTTTCATTCTTTTTTCTTTCATGATTTAATGCACAGCAGAAAAAAAGTATGTATTTCCCATTATACTAAATATTTGCACCTCAGCTGCTGCACCAGGCATATACAGTTAATTTTAAATTAAAACATCATCACAGTCTTTGAACAAATATCAATATCATTATCTCTGTCAGTGATTCTTTCTCTGCTCAAAATTGTAATGACACTTGTTTACTTATGTTAAATCTCCACTTGTGGAAAATTACTGAATTTGTTGTGCACATAAACAGAATAGCAAGAGAGCTCTTTGTTAAAGGGACAAAACACTCTCCTGGGACAACAGGGACAAAACTCTCTCTTATTTCTCAACACTCAAGTAAATATCTGCCTGTGACTGTTCTATAGATGGCACTCATGCCTCTAAGCAAGAAGCACAGATCCAAGTTCAGGTGAGGAATATTAAAAGCAAATACTTTGATCTGAAGAGAATTCCCAAAAAGAAATTGACAATTGCTTGAAAAACACCAAATTTTTTTTCCTCTTATTTATAGATTTGGCAACTGAGACTGTAAAATAACAACAAAAAGATGTCTCTGATAGAAAAGAAATTTGCAGTAAAATACTTTCTTGTGCCTTTGCTTGAGAAAGTTATGTATGCTCTAAGTTCTCCTGTCATTTTCTGAAATAAGGAGAGAGAAGCTATGAGGCAAATGTTGAAAGCAGTCATCGTTTTAGTTAGAGAAGGTGTGATTGAGACATGTAATATAATAGCATTTGCAAGTTAGTCAAATTGTTCTTAAAAGCATTTGCAAGAGTATTGTTCAGCTTGGTACAAATCTAACTGCAATTTCCTCAATGTTCCTAAGACATGCAGTGCATGTAACTTTTACAAGATAGAAGTTTAAACCCAAATACAAACCATGCATTTAATAGTTTTGCAAAATATGAAAGTTACTTTTAATTGAAAGTACAGTGTCAGATATTCAAATTAAAAAAAAGCTGCCTTACAGGTATCACATCTCTCTGAGTAACAACATCTTTGACTGAGTTTTGAATGAACTGATTATCAATATAATAAATATATAAGAGCAAATAACATCCTGATTCATATTATCTCAAATATTCTGGCATAGTGCCTGTAGAAATAATCCTGTCTTTGGTATCCTCTTAAGTGATGAAGCTGGAAAAGGCATCTGTAAAGATGAACCCTAAGGTCTAAGTGCACTTGGTGCCATTTGGCTCCATTTCCTATGCGGTCATGAAGAGTGGAGATTCTCCTTGACAGAAGCAGTATCAGAGGGGTACATGTAATGTAAGAAGCATAGAAACATTTAGGAATCTGAGTTGTTCCCATCAGTTCAGGTGGTGTAAACTTATATTTGAGAAAGAGGATTGCTTTCTGCAACTTAAAGAGGAAAAGGTGGGTCTGCTATTCCCACTGACTTCAAAAGAAACTAGGCTTCGTTCCCTAACCTTAAATTAGGCCCATAAATATAAAGTGAAATATTCTTAAGAAGGAAAAAGTAAACCAAAAAGATTAAAGGATTAACACTGACAGTTGCAAAACCAACAGAGGCATCCAAAGCCACTCTCATTGTTCCATCCATGGCAGTACGAGTAGGAGATGCTGAGGACATGAATAAGAAACCAAAGCAAGCACAGCTTGCTCTTTCATTCCGAATGACCTCTTTACTTGTGTGCATCAGTGGGCCAGGAGCTTCCTCAGCCAAAATTTGCAACAATGATGCATCCTTTTGTGTTTGAAACCATACATACCTTTGGCATCTCCGACATGCGGGGGTGGTGAATTCTGTGCATTGTTCTGTTTGTTATTCTATACAAAATAACTATGCAGTTTTTTAAAATGAATGTAGTTTTTTGGGGGGGGATGATGTTGATATTTTGGTTTGTTTTTTGTTTGTTTGTTTGAAATCTCTAATTACTGTATTGGCAACACCCTAGTTCTTCTTTTTAAAAGAAAATAGTAAACAATTTTCCCCCACTCATGTTATGGGCATTGAATATTTTGTATGTCCATCTTCTGTCTGATTTTGTTTCATCTGAGGTTGTTTGGTTGGGATTTTTTTTTTTTAAAGTAATTCTATGGAATCGGAGAATATTCAATCCCATTTCATATGAGATTCTGAATCTCTCATCATCTTCATCTGTACTGGTCATAAATATTCAGATTGAGTATCCAACATTATGGTCAATGTCAGAAAATCAAGCTCTTTGTGGTTCAGTGCATAATGATGTAGTGTAATGCTTGCTGTTTTGTTCTCAATTATTTTCCAAATAATTCCTTATATTCTTTTTTGGCACACTGAACACTGAGTTGATACTTCAAGAGAACAATTCAAAAAGACTCCAAGATTGCTTTTCTGCATTGGAATATCTAACAAAAGCCCAGAGCTGAATATATTTAAGGGTAGAGTCACACTTGTTGCTATATATTTTTGTACATTTATCAAGACTGATTTTAATGAACAATTTTAATTCTTCATTACCTGGCAATGTTAACACTTTCTCTAGATTTTTGGTCAATGATAGTTTTGAGAATGCTGAACACTCTTTGCTAGTAGTAAACTTTTCCACTTTATATATGAAGTTACAGAGAGAATTTTGATAGGACTCAGGCAGGATAGAAAGAACTGATGCTTTAAAGTGTGGTAAATACATAGACCCATTGAAAATATTATCAGAAGTGTGTGGTAAATGTCTTCTGCAAATCTGCAAAATTATAATTTTCAAGTGACCATTTATGTTATATTTTCCCTTAAACTGCTTGAGGCCCTAATTAGTGATTTTCCAGTTCTTCATCCTGGTTCAGTCTATATGTTCTTGCATATGGAAAAAAATTATGCAGTGGGAAAAAAAGAAATAATAAACCAATGGCTTCTGTAAGTGCTCATGCTATATCTTGGTTCTTTCCCTGGAAATAAAAATAATGTTCCATGGAGAAACCAGAAATCAATACAAGAATTTATCACCAAGTAGAGGTGAGTTTTCTGGGAAATAAGGATGAAACTGGTGGACTGGTGGAACGACCATGGCAGACTCACTTTTGACATTTTGATGATAAAAATATTTCATGGACACCTCTAAAAACTTTCTGTTCATTGTTTCTGCCTTTCTCTGGGTAGACTGAGCATTGGTTAATGTCAGTGGTACAGTATTCACAGGGACGTACACTGAGGTGACCACAGAATATACTGCACAGCTGCCTGTAGTTCATGTCATTCAGTAGTTCTTCTAGCAATTTATTAGGATGTACCACTCAGTACCTCTTGGAGGGAGCAAAGAGGTGTAAGCAGGAAGAGGAAAGGAAGCCTGCAACTATACTGTGAAAAGCTGCCAAGGCTTGCTGAGCCTCAGCTCAGTTTGAAAATTTATGTCCTTATATAGGATCCAGTGAAAGATGGGTACTATTTTAAAGAGTCTGGAGTGTTAAAAAGGATTATTCAAGAGCATCTGGGACAGAAGTTTTACAGAGAAGTTGGTGAGCGTAGTATCAGAAAAATATTGTGCTATCCATTCTAATGTGTCCCTGGTTTTGTACTTCTACTGTGAGATATCAGCTAGCTTCAGGTCATATACTGCTGACACCACATAGTTAGAAATCAGGTATGACACCTGAGAGTCTGAAATTGCTTCAAGTGCTAAGAACTGTCAGTTTCTTTTATTCTACTCAGCTTTTGGAAGCTTTGGAACCTATGTGATTATTTTCTGTTCAAAACTCAGCCGTAAATACAGGTGCAAAATAAAGCTTCATTGATCTCATGATGCTGGAGGACTTTGGTTGTTCTCTTTTGTTTCAGGAGTGAGAAAACCTGTCAGGTGTCTATACAGAAAGTCAAAAATTAAGAAGTTTGACTACTTCCCTGATTTAATTTCCTTTAATGTCCTGAATTCTGTAATCTAATGACTCTAGTTTGATTTTGGCTTTATTTTTTTGTTTTGATGACAACAGCCAAGGGCTGTGCAACTGAAGACAACAGAAATTCCCTGAGCCATGGTGGGGGCAGAACGGGGAAGATGTACCACAGCTTATGGTATACGGCCATATCTTCCAGAGGAAACAGGCACATCAGGATGCACTGGGTAGCAGTAGGTGCTTGAGGTTGCTGAAACAGGTGCAAATTTCTGCTAAACTTGGCACCTGGACACTACTGAACAGTAGAAGACACCTGACTGTCATTTTAAACTTTTCTTTGTCTCCTCTCCTTCCTGCCTGCACAGAATAATTTAATCTCCTGCACATCAAAAATCTAGCACCCTTCCTCCCTATCACAGAATGACTGAGGAACCCCTCAGGAGCTCTGAGAGCATTATGTGTTTGGCCATGTTTGAGCTGGTATTTTACTTGTGGCATCCTTAATTCCATAACTTTCATAAGTTAAAATTATGTCCCATGAGATCCTTTTCCCATCCTTTTCTTTCCCAGACCTTCTTGTTTGACAACAGTCTAGAAGGGGGGAAAGTCATGGTCTGGAAACACAGTCCATACTAGAATTCAGCCTTAAGCAAGAAGTGTCAAAACCAAGATTTTGGAGAGTTACTGATACTTTCACAGTGCTGGCTTGCTCATAAAGGCAATTAAACATGCAAGTGAATTATGTAGCCATTTATAACACTTCTGTCTGAAGTGAAATACTCATCAAATATTTTCTGCAAAGGCAAATATTTTCTGTACTCCTGCTTCATGTTTCACAGCACAAGTTAATGAGTTGGCTGGCACTTTGATGTTCAATGTGTTAGGTTTCATTGTAGTTCAGAATCTCAGTCCCTGCTCATTGATGTCATTTTGTGAATTTATCAAAGGACAGGTCTTGCAAATCCTGCTCATGGGCCTCCTCCCCATTCTCTTCCTCACTCCCAGTGTGTTTTACCATGTCTGCACTGCAGTTGCTAGAGTGCTGTGAAGTGTAGCAGTCCTTGAGCTGACTTAAATCAGGCCTAGTCATCCCAGGTTCAATGTGAATTCAGCTACAGCACCAAGGAGGGAGTGCTGAGCTGTGCCAGGGCTGGTAGAGGGATGGTGGTGCCCTGGCTTGCTCCTTCCTGGCTCACATGGGTGTAAAAGCAATGACCCACACCTTCGTTTGCAGTGCAGCAAGGCTCTCCTCCATCCTGTCCTGAACTGGGTTAACTTTTGATGGCATACTGAGTGATGTGGGTGACAAAACATGGCAGATCATATTCTTCTGCTCTGTATAGCGCTAGATAAGCAGTACTGTGATGTTAGGAAGATGTCCTAAATTCCTTCTAGAGCTTTTTACCACCAGATTCTGCAGGAATCTGCAGAATTTTCTGTTGGTCTTAGTCCCATTTATTCATTCAAGTCTACTGTCCACAAATTCTTTATTTTGAAGTACCAGTCTGTGCGATACAAAATTCATTTTGTCACATAAGGCTCTTGTGTCTACAGTGTGTCCTATCAGAACAGAGCTGGATTGTTTTTCTTTGTTCTCTTCAGGGTAAGCATTCTGGAATTTTATTGTATTTTTAATATGGAAACTAGGAGCTTGGAAATTTGCATTCAGAAATTCTGCATCCATTGATTCATGAATGTAATGGATAGAATGGTTCTAATAGCCACTCTCAGAAACTGACCACTTATTGAAAATGTATTTTCTGTTATGCATCTGTTGAGGCAAGTAGATAAAAGAAAAGGTATGTATACGTATACATGTATATATGTACATACATATATATGTATCTATCTATATCTATCTGTGTATCTATCTATCTATCTATCTATCTATCTAAAAGAAGACTTACAGTGTCTTTCCGTTCATTCCCCTCCATCTTAGATAAATCCTTTTTTTTTCTTTTTTAAGATATTTCATTATTTTTCCAGAGGGGGAAAAAAAAGCAAATATTTTCAATGTAGGAGCAGGCAGCTATAGAAAAATAAAACTTCAGCCCAGCCTTGAGTACATACTTGGGCAGATAACCAAAACAGAGGACTTTCCAAACACGATTGGCTTCAAGTGAATCATGCTATTTTTGGTCAGAAGACCAACCCATTTTTTTTCAATGTTGTGTTATATGCTGAATTGAGATGATTAACTTTTTATTCTGTGTGTAGCAGTAAGAACTGTTGTCTGAGATAGAAAATATTTAAGCAAATATTTTTTTTTTAAATGATGAGTCCTATGACACATAAAATAATAATAAAAAAAGCTTTTTTCAAGAAATCTACATAGAATATAGGTTAAAATCACCTAAAATAAAATTAGTTTATATTGCCTTTCCTATGACAAAAATTTTAGTATTTTATCATCTAATATGAAAATCAAAGGCATTCCTTTAATGTGTTTTGCTTTAAAATGTAAATGATATTTGTGTCCATTCTCAATGATTAGCTGTGCTGAGCTTCTGCAGCTTTTCTCTTGGCCTGAGTTCCCTTTTTTTTCTCTTGACAAGCAATGTCCCCATAATTTACAGATTTCATACATAAAGAGTTGTGGATAATGGTGTGAAAAGAAGGCTGGTAGATTAGAGAGTTGGTGGCAACCTCTGGACAGGTGAAAATTATTAAAAAGGACTGATTAACTGTACAGTGAGTCTTCGTTACCAGATCATTCTCAAACCAGTAATGAAGTTACAGCCTAATTAAGTTCATCCCTTTTCTTTCCACCTGAATGGCTGGAGCACAGAATCAGAGCCACTTGATGTGAAGGTTTTTTTAGAAAGGTCCCCTCCACTGTGGATTGTCCTCTAGCTCTCTGGCATGTCATTGGCGTTGTTCTTGTGTCCTTAGTGCTGGTGCAGAAAAGTGCAAAATGTCCATGCTCCTCCTAGTCTTTGCAGAACTCCAGTCTGATACTAGACATAGGTAGAGGTGCAGAAAGCTGTTTAGACTGGTGTCAGAAAAGTTTGTCTTCAAGACTTCCTTATTTTATGTGCAGGAGATTAGGGAAGGAAAGCACATTGAAATGGAAAAGTGAACACGGAAAACAAGAATTAAACAAATATTTATCCCATAAAAATTTAAACCAGCATAACTAATATTTAGAGGAATATTTACATGTTTGAAAAAAAACCCCTAGCAAAAGCTCAAAAGGCATCTATTTAAATAACTGTCCTTTCAAGAGGTTAGATCAGCATATGCCGACAAGAGGCTTGTGTTGTGGGTTTTGTAGTACTCTTAGCCTAATTAACAAATGCATTACTGGCACAAGTGAGCCTGGAACAATTGCCAGTCAGAACACTCAGAGAGAAGCCACCAGGGAACACTGGATAGCAATAAAAAGCCATGGCTGCTTATTTTTAATTCTTTGGAGGGCCAATTCAAACAGCAAATGTAATTACAATTCTGTAAATAGAACACCCGAAAGCACTCCTTCTGGCATTAGTATGCATATCTTTGATATTTGTTTAACAAATGATCAAGTAGCCCTTCCCTTATGTTGCTTCTTATTTAAGGGGTTTGAAAATTTGAAAAGCAATGCTGAAAATACCATATAACTGTGTAGGCTTTCACTTCCAAATGCATTGGAAAATCACTGATTTGGCTGGTGAAAGAGCCTGCATCTGGCTTTCTTCCTCATGTACAATAAACAGAAGAGGTAGGTTTATGAATACTTTTTGTTTTGGTGCCCCTTTATTTGAAGACAAGACTCTGATCATATTGGAGCATGATAAAGACAAAATTATTTCAAAGAGAAATCAGAGCATTTCAACATCCAAATGTTAAACTAAATCTGTGTTCTTGCATTACTTTTACTAAGCACAACTAGAAGAGTCAAAACAGAAAGCAGAAAACTTTGCTGTCCTTCAGATGTGGCATACTTTCCCATTACCTGACATAACGAGTGTCTCGGCAGGATGTTATCCTACTTTGTAGTATTTTGTGCAGCAGGCAGGCTTGCTGTGGTAAGTTAATTCAGAGAAAGAGCGAAAGTGGCTAAGGCACAGCAAGATGTGATCATAAATTAATAATGTTCAATGGACTGTGACTGTGAGAGCTGCTATTGGTGTTTCAGGTCAGGATAATCCCTAGACTCGGTTTGATTTAAAAAAAGGCAACCATATATTTCATGTGCAAATGGAAGAATGCGGAAGACTTGTGGGAGGTAGAAAGTTCTTAGAAAGATCAAGGCAAGTACCAGAGGGAGAAAAGAGGGAAAAGAATATCAATAATAAGGCCAAAGTGAAGTAAACTGTCCTACCATCTGTACGTTAGTACCTCATAAACACAGGTAACATTAACTACATGATTCTTGTATTAAGGACTCATATGATCAAAAATCTCAAATTCTGGCTAAGTCTTGCTGGTTTTCCTCTGCCTTAGAGAGTTAAGTGACAGCTTTTTCCATGAGGTAAATCGGTGGGTGAGAAATGATCGCAAGTGCCAAGATGCAAATATGGGAAAAACATCTTTAAAAGTTCTTTCTGTTCCCCCTCCAATATAATTGTCTGCCCCAGTTCCAGTTTTGGTAGGTTTTTAGGAAACAGACACTAACCGGGGTTTGGCTAAAAAACCCCTTATTTATCAATTCTTATCATTTCATTATTGTTCAGCAGACAGTACTTGACATCAACTTTAAAAGATGCTGCTACATTCTCAACAGTTAAAATTAGACAATGTTATTTGTGCAGCAGGCACAAATATTTGTCTTGTGTTTCTTGTATTTTTAAAAAGACAGTCTTGCTGCTGGAATATATTTAGATTACTGAATTTATGACAGAGAGGAAAGTTCTGTAATTTAACAGAACTTCCAGTTGTTTTAAAAGCGCTTGTTCTTTCAAAGTGGTGTTGTGGAGCAGAAGGAAGGATGGCTGCTTGTTTATCCTAGCTGATGTGCTTCAATTCTGCCCAAGCCTTCACAGGAGGAGGAAGGACTGCTTTATCTTTTGTGACATGAAACAGACTGCTCTGTCGGGGATCCTTTGGGAATGCAGACTGGGGCAAGGTGAGTGGGTGGCATCACAGGATACTTGGTTTTGTTACTCAGCATGACATCTTCAGAGCATGCACCCCCTTAGCTGTTGCCCCACGGCCATGCTGTATATGGTGGCTTTGTTCCATGGAGTTTTTTTGTTTTGCAAATCAGTACACACCAAACTCACGCAAGTTAAAAATTTTTTTAAAAAAGTTATTTTGTGACTCAGATCGTTTCAGAGAGCTGATTTATAGTGGCCTCCAAAACTGTTGTCTGGGTACTGATGAAAGATTAGTCAACTAGTGTGTAGGAACACCTGCTTGGGAAAAAGAAACCTTTAATTTGGTTTTGCTGCCAAAGTTAATGTATCTTGTACTCATGTCCTGACACAGAGAGCAAACAGGGTGCTTGCAGCATGAAAACCAACAGGGAGGTTTCTGAAAAGAAAAGAAGTTCTGCCTGTAGTGAAGACTAAACTCCCAGCCCAAAGGCTCAAATGTGATGTACATCAAGAACCTTCCCTAGGGACTGTGTGGGACCACTGTAGCTGAAGGACAACAAATAGATTGGAGGGAAAGGTCAATTCCTCAAAAGAGATTTATTTTTCTAAACCTTCATGTCACCTGTTTCACTTTTCCCCAGCAGGTCTAAATGTTCCCTGTGGGAGGTATCATCTTGTTCTGTTTTTCTTTGCTGACAGTCTCAAGCTTTGGAGGCTTGTGGTACACCCTGGGTGGGGGCAACAGGAGCAGATTGGAGCTCTCCATTGTGATCAGCACAGGATCTCCTCACAGGGGTCTGCAGGAGTGCATGAAGGCTGGATGGGAAGAGGGCATTTAGTCTTCAGCAAAAGCTAAACTTGACATGAGGAAGATTTTCTTTCTTTCAAGTAGATAAAGTTGAATAAGGGATGAACAGGACCCTGGTGGTGGAAAGGTAGGTCACTGGTTGAGCTTACTCATGGAATCTAATACAGCTGTAGCAGGGCAGTGCTGAGTTTACAAAATAATGTTATTTTCAATTGTAAAGTTAACATAGCTTTAAGATCCCTGGGTTAAGGCTGAGCATCAGAGACAAGCCCTCAGTACCCACCTCCCACGGCTGGATGTTTTGAAGTTGGGGGAAGTGGTATCAAGAGCATCTAATCCCTAATCTAATTTTCGTATCTTGTCTTTCAGATCTAATGAAAACTGTATATTCCCCAACTTGTCTTGCATGTAGGGATGACGCTGCTATGTGGTATTATGTGGTGGCTTCTGAGTTTGGATCCATGTTGAGGTGTGTTTTCTTGTTCTTTGTTATATTAAATTTACTTGTTATCATATGGTTTTTACCTACCCCCCCTTCAAATAAAAATGGTTTTCCCCTCTCCTCCCCTCAACCTTCCCACTCCCCAAATAAAGTCACATCCTGCCCCTAAGCCCCTATCCATCACCCAAACCCCTCCTATATTTCCAGAAAGCTCTATGTCAATCCTCTAAACCCTACCCCTAAGCCTTGTCAATCCCCTGAAACCCACTCCCTTCGTTCTGGAATCTTCTCTGTTACTCGACGCACCATTTGTTATCGTACATGCCAATTACCTATATGTATGCCCACTGGTTGCTGTAAATTATGCTCCCTCCCTTTACTCCTCCCATACCTCATTCCTATTGGTTGTACCTTTTCCCCGCCCCCTGTTACCACCTCCCTTTATAAGTTCGTGCACACAATGTACTTTGGTTCAGTCCCATCGGGCTCTGTTTGGGGAATAAACCGCTCTTCCTGGATGTTCCGGTGTGACTGGACTCTCTCTCTCCCCTTTGCGTCTGAGCCTCGCAGCCTTCCTTATTCGTCGTCTGGAGCCTTTTGGCTCCGAACCCGCCTGCGCCCCTTGACCCATCGGGCAAGGGTGGGCCCGATCCTACGGCGTGTCCCGCTTCCACGAGCTAGCTGGGGACATCGCCCGTAGTGGCACGACGCGGGACCGCTGCAGATCCATCTCCCAGTCTGTGTCACAGCTGGAAATGGAGTGGTGGTCAGAGGGGTCAGTCAACTGACCAGTAGTGAAAGCCATCGCCCAGTGTGTGAAAGGCAGCCGGTAAATTTGGTCTTGAAAACACTTGATCCTACTGGTTCCAGCTCTCATATGAATCATTACCTTGTAGAAGATACTCTGGAGGTTCACTTTGCTTACTTTAATGTTTTCCATCAGCTCCATATTGCATAAAATGATAAATCCTTACTGGGTGTAATGCTACAGAGCAGTGAATACAGTACATAGCACGGTTCTTACTCCTGCTTCAATCACTGACATATCATGATTTCATTGATATAGATGTGTAATAACTTAGTGCCTCCACTCCACATTCACTCAAATATCAGCACTTATGTCAGGTTTTAATATCACCCAGGTGTTTGTTTAGATATGGCCATAGCACAAAGCAAAGTAAGGAGTATGACTTATAAGATGTAGAACTAGGTTTTGTCAGAATTCAAAGTAGAGCAATGAAAACTTAATAGTAATGACATTCCTATGTAGACTGGATGAGCAAAAAAATATTAAGAAACTACAAGAAACTTACAAAAAAATATCTCCCTCTGCCTACCAAATCTTGCCAGGGCATATATTTTCCTTGTTCTTTGGTCTATCAGCATTTCAGTGGAGTACCAACTTAAAACCAGCTCTGTGCAGTTTCCTCTAGTCCTTATGAAAAGTCTTCCCTATCCCTCCATCCTCTCCAAGGTCTCGGTACATATCAGATGCTTTCTCTCTTTCTCTCTATGTCCCTCTTAAGCTTTTTAAAATTCTTTACTTATAATCTCAGAAGTTTCCTCTTACCCAGAATACTGCAAATAGACAGCTTTCTCCTGTTCCACACAGCCATGGCCTTTCAAAATTGCCAAGGGGAACATGCAGTGAGCAGCAAATAAATAACCAGTTACTGTCTCATTGTTGTTTCTGATTTTGCTTTCTATTGCAGTCAATATCACTTCAGAAGGTAAAACTTCTCTTTCATCAGTATGAGATGTGACCACTGGTCTGGTTGTTCTTTTTCAGCCTAACCTGATTTACTGGGATCTGGTTTTCTGAATCTCTCTCATGTTTATCACAGTCACCACTGGAGAATAAAAATGTGTAAGATTGAAGTGTGCTGTCCTGATTGCCCTTTTCTAGCAGCACTAGGAGCATTAGTTGGCCCTAGACCTGCTTCTGCTTCCTGTGGCCCAGACAGATGCTCTGATGCTATGGAGCTCACCCCAAACTCAAAAGCCAACTGAGAAACAGCTGGTCCTAAGCTTGGTGCTACCGGTGTTTGAGCTCCCTCCTTCATGGCCAGGTTGTTGGTGTAGGTTTGAAAGCTCAGCCATGCTCAGCTTTTCCATGCAGTTCTGTGTTGAACTGTATAGGATCAATATTTTCAATCATTTTCCTAGAGTATTTTTCTTTCTTCTTTAGCAGATGCATATTAAAAGTTTTATCTAGTTTTCAGAGCTTACTATTTTAAGCAAAAAGTTTCCATTCCAACCAGAGATTTTTCTTTAACTAGAGCTTGTGAAAAATAAGAAGCAGCTTACCTTCTGTTTCTTTTAACATTTAATGTCTGAATATGGGGAAGTCTTCATTATTTCTGTTAGAATAAAATGTAAAATAACTGGATGTTTTAAGAAGGAATTATAAATCCTCAGGCAATACTCAGAGAAACAATCAACTTTGTATGAAAGAAGTGTTATCTAAGAAATAATATGCAAATTCAAAAGCTGATCGTGCATTTTATTCATGAAAATATGAGTAGGAGGACATAAAAGAACATACACATTAACACAGAATTATGCTTGGTTTCAATATTTCCACTAGTTCCTCTTTTATACAAAAGCACACACTATATTTTAAGATGTTTGTGAACAATTCATAGATCCACAGCAGGGTTTTTTATGCTGACCTTTTACAATATATTTTTTCTCTGAGGAGAATTGTGACAAGTATGTCATGTCAGGTAATAAACCTGATATTAGAGGGTAGTAGCCTAATATGCAGATGTGACACTTCCGATGTTTTTGCTTAGAATCTACTCTAAGCTTTTCTTTCTGTGGGCTTTGGGAAAGATTGCTTACTTTCTTTCAGAAATTATTACACTAGTTTAGACCCTGGGTTCTTAGGATGACAAAACCAGAGTTAAAATAAACTTTAAAAATAGTTCTTTAGACTCCCCAGGAGGCATAAAAGCCCCCTGATTTCTGAGCAAGTCTACATGGCTTCATTTAGGTGCTGCACCAGAAAACAAGGCCTGCTATACTTTGTTTTGAACCTTTGCAGTTAAAATATAAAACTATAACCAGCAGAACTACCCACCCCCTCGTGGTTTCTTATCTATCTAAGATTGTGTTCTGTACTTCACTGTTGACATTTTAAGCTGCACAGTCTTGCTCATGTCTCATGTTCTATCAAACATTTTCCTTTGAAAAATATTGCATAATTTACCTTTGTGCAGACATTGAAAGTATCTAACTATCTTTGGTCTGCTGAGTTCAGTAAAATTGAATTGATGCCTTTTTTTTCCTTAATAATTTCCCAATTTCAAGTTTGAAGTTGCCTGTTTACATTTGTAGAAGCAGGAAGTTTTATTATCTTCATAGAGAAGACAAACTACACATCTGGAGGAAGGGAAAAAAGCACTTAGAGAGGGGGTGCACCCCTCATTGGAGAGATGTCACAGCAATTGCCAGAATTTAAGTATACGGTGTGGTAAAGCCACAAAAGTCTCAGGTTTGGGGATAACTGGTTATATTCATTCATAAGGATATTTTTCTACCACAAGAAAAGGCAACCATGTAAGAGTTGCTCTACTGGCACATAAGTCCCTTCAGTGCAAAAGAGCTCTTTGCAGCTGTGGTTCCACAGTACTCAGGTGTGGCATAGAACACAGGGATTTTCAACCGCATGGTGTGAATGGCAGAGCATTGGAAAAAAGCTTTTGCAGCTTTTGTTTGACCCTGGCCTGCAAGACTGGCTGCAACACCTCTGCCCATCGTCAGCAGGCGTGGAGATGCCTGTGGCTGCACGGGGCCTGAGCTGGCCCTGAGCCCTTCAGGCAGGCCCTGAGAGGAGTGGAGTCTTTTAGAGTGGATGTGGCCAAAGGATCCAGGCACCCACTTGAAATGTGAAGACCAGAAGAGCGGATGTTGTGGTCAAGGGTGTTAATCACTCCCAGATCCTGCAGAAGAGCTGCTTGTTAGCCAACAGCAGAGGGGCCTCAGGGGAGCACTGCACAAACCTCTGAAGGCTGGAGCTTTGTCACACTTCTGGCTGGAGTAGCCACGGGTTTGCTCCTATGCATCAAGAGGCCAAGAGGGATGTAAACAGAGGGCTGGCAACCACCAGGGACCAGCCTCTTCTTTTTCCTTCAGGAACAGCTTGTTGTCTCCCATTAAGGAGGATGCTGTCCATAGTGCTGTCATTGGAGATTATACATATTTGTGAAAGTTTACCCAGCTAATTTAATCAGACATATATACTCTCTGTGGAAAACAAGGACTGAGTTTTTGGGGGTTTGTTTAATTATTCTCTCACATGCTTTTGTGGATTCTTAAAATGTGTCACAGTAAATGATCTGATTTTCGAAGTATTCATCACATCCTCAGGTTAATGTCCAAGACTATCTTTGAAGTAGTTGTGTTGCAGAAGGCAAAGTAAATTTCCCCCCTTGTTTTCTGTTTAAAACAATGAAATACATCAGTTGGCTCTGCAGCAATTGCTAAACTGTTTCCAGAATAATTATTTCTAACTTTTTTTTTTTTATTTTAATTGTTTTCTATTTTTCAAGAGTTTAGGTTTTGGAGCCTTTTTAAAACTTTCTCCTCAATCAAATTTATTTTCTTTTTTCTTCTACACAAAAGCTGTGATTTGCCTCATCATATCATAAGTAGAATATCCTGGTTGGCCATAAAGTATCCCTTAACTATGGGATACTATGTATCCACACCTCTGAGAGGGCTTGGAAAGATTGTTGTGTAAACAAACATTTTCTTTTTTACCTTCCACTTTGCTTATTTCTCTAAGCAAGAGAGAAATTATTGAATAATAAGACTCTTATTTCTCTTATTTCTCCACGGTTTTCTGATAAGAAAAAGATATTTTTTCCTACACTGAAATAGAATATTTAAGACAGATAAGAGGAAATAGTCAGTGCTTGATGTGTCTGACTTGCTTGTGCTCCAAAGCACAAGATTATGATGAGAAGTGAAGAAACTGCTGTTGACAGCAGCCTGCAGTGTCAGTATGCTCAGTGGTGGTAACCCCACAAGCCACAAGGAGCAGGCGAGGAGGGAAACGTTCGTTGGCTTCTGAAGATGATTTGGAAGCCCTCAAAGAGGAAAGTAGCTTGTTTAAAACAGAAAAGAGAAGGAGTTTGTTTTGAAATGCATAGCCAAATGTGAAACTGGTTGCCACAGGACACTACTAACATTAGTCACATGAAAGCAAGAAACAGGTAGACGAACTCATGGTAGAAGAGTCCATCTAGATTAGTTATATTCAAGGTTCGTTCTTCCAGCTCAGGAAACCCTTGACCTCCAGATCTCAGAACCACTGGAAGTCCTTAGTTACATGATCTCTAGGCTCTGGGAATCCCTTGATAGTTTCTACAAAAGCTGGAGGCTTTATAGTCTTACCTAAGAATGAACAGTTTGATATTATTTGGACTGAATGGGTTCTACATGTGACTTAGGATGAACTTCTAATCTTAATGAAATGTTTATCAAAAATTTCCTTACCTATTTCAGGTCGAAGGAACATGGCTTCTTCTGACTTTTCCTTCTCCTATTTCAGGCACTTACTTTGCTGTTGCTGTCTTCTCTCTTACCTATCTTTTTAAAATAAAATGCTCACTGTATCTGTCTACCCTGAAATTTCCTCTCTAATAGACTAGTGGGGCACTCCTGGTCTGTGTGGAAGCAAAGTTGCCCTTAAGGAATATCTCATTACTTCTCGCTCATCAAGCACACAGCAGTCCTCCTTCTGTTTTTTGGGGGGTTTTTTGTCAAATATTATGTTAACTAATATCAAAGAAGTAAACTGGGGAGGCACACATGACAACAAACTTTTTGCAGGGCAAGAGAAATTTCATTCATCCTTCCTCTACCACAGAAACAAGAGAAGAAGACGATGTAGAGGAGAGGTTGGCATTTGGAACAATCCCTAAACTGTGATTCCCACAGTTATGGTTTCCCTTGGCTGTGTGTGCAAGCTTATTGAAAGGAAGTGAGAAATCCTCTATTCAAAATGAAAAATTCCAAGTAAGATATTATTTCTGTGAGTGGAATGGAAGCAATAAGGGGGAAAATTGAGAAAGAGAAAAAAGCCCCAAACCCAGGACTGCATGGTAAAATTACATGAAATTGTATGAAGTTTATTTTGTCTGACACCTATTAACCTACCGAAGCTCAGCATGCTGGTTCCCTGGGTTGTAACTTTGTAGTTACTCTGCTACTTGGTACCATGGCCAGCTAGCAAAAATGAAAGAAAACCTAAACCATAAATCAGTCTCACAGCTACAGTACTTGGATAAACACAAGGAAAATTAAGGGTAGGAAGTGTTTTTTCTTGTTCGTGCTGGTTAAATTGATTTATATCTGTCTGTCACTGAAACTCTGTTTTAAAACTAACGATTGTGGCTTCACGTAGAATAGTTGATATTCTGACCCACATCCTAAGGGCCTCCTTCAGTCCTTAGCAAACAGAAATAAAAATGACCCCAGGAGCTAGCAGCCTCCACTGAGGTGCTGAATCAATGACATCTTCTTTGTCCAATTCCTTTTTATTAAAAAACCCCAACAACAACCAAACAAAAAACCCCAAATATTTGAAGGGTATTTTTCATTTTAGTTGGGGGTTTTTGTTTGTTTGTTTGCTTGGTTTTATAAAATAATTCTTGGGAAAAACTCTTGTACTTCCCCTTTTGAATGTTGCTGATGTACCCAGGTTCTTTCCAAGCTCCAATAACAGGCCACTATAATATAACTGGCTGGGCTTGGCTGCCAATCTATAATGTTCTTGGCCATGATTAATCTGATAAATAATAAATATATCAATCTAGTCTTTTAGACAAGGACAAATTCTTACCAGCGGGGAGGCACGAGGCCTCTTTTACAGCTGCCTGTAGTGCTGGAATTAATTATTTAATGCTTAATTCTTCAGGAAATGAGAAAGTTTTGATTAATGTTGTCCAGTGTCATTTCTTGGTTGTTTGATATGTGTCAGATAATTTTTCCTCGGCAGTCGCTCTGAAGAAGCCAGAGGCTACTGTCACTGGGATCAGACACTGAATTTCTAGAGATTAATTGAAGTGAAAATTTAGAGAAATGCACCATAAGTGCTTGCCCAAGATAACCTTTCACAGGCTAAATTTAGCTTCCTTTGGTAATGTTAGCCTCCTATTGCTCTAGTGTAAAACATTTATTTTTAATGCTGTGAGAAACCTATTTTGTTTCTTTGATTTTTTTTCTCATTTTTTTTCTTCTTAACTCCACATATGTCTGCATGATTAAAATATTTAAGACTTGATTCTTCTCCCATTTATCTCACTGTAATTCTGCACCTACCATGGAAACCAATATAATGTTTATTGTTTTATTACGGAAGGGGATGGGCTAGAGTTGAGCCATAGAATTAGAATTAGATAAGGCATTATCAGTGCTACCTGAAGCTTGTGTTAGCTCCAGCTCTGCAACAGACTCAGTCTGACTGCTACAGGCTTGTTTCTCTTGCTATTGGTGCCGAGGTGACTCAGCCAGCAATGTGGTTAGTCTTGAAGGAAGACTCCTATCAAGACAGGCAAGCTGGTACTGCTGTGACTGCTCTGTGCCCTAAGATAAAGGGCTCCATGCAGCTTCTGGTACTGGGCATTCACATGGTCATTTTCTCTGTAGCTCTTCACCCTCCAAAACACTTCTTTTTTCTATATTGGTATTTTCCAGTGTTTACTTCCATTACTGTCGTTGCTAGAAAGAAGAGCTGTATTCTACCCTCAAGCCTATTTTACTGCTCTTTAAAATCCTGCAAGTGCTTGTGTGCGTTACATCCTTTCAAGATGAATTTGTTTAAATGTTAACCCAGTTTATCAGACTTTCCTCTGGCAAAAATATAGTCCCATGCAGTGAGTATATTTCTCTAAAAGATAACAATTTCGGGCTCATTTGGCTTGCACTGTATACCTATGATGCATGATTATGGCCCATCATCTAGTGTCAGTGATAAAACACCTGTCCCCTCTGCTCAGCACTTTCTGAGGCCACGCCTGGAGCGCTGTGCCCAGGTCTGGGCTCCACTGTACTAGAGAGACACGGACATACTGGAGAGAGTTCAGCAAAAGGCCACTAAGATGATTAAGGGAGCATGTCTTGTATGAGAGAGCTGGGACTGTTTAGCCTGGAAAAGAGAAGTCTCAAGGTTCAACAATGTACATAAATATCTGAAGGGAGGGTGCAAAGAGGATGGAGAGAGACTCTTTTCAGTGGTGCCCAGTGACAGGATAAAAGGTGATGGGTGCAAACTGAAGCACAACAGGCTCTGTGTGAACAGAAGGAAACAGGTTTTTACTGTCAGGGTGGCCAAGCACTGGCACAGGTTGCCCAGGTTGTGAAGTCTCCATCCTTGGAGATACTGAAAATCTGTCTAAACATGGTCTTGGGAAAATTTTATGTGGCTCTGCTTGAGCAAGGAGGTTGGATCAGCTGATTTCCAGAGATCTCTTTCCATCTCAACCATGCTGTGAACCAATCTGTGACCTATTTTTATAACCTGACTTCTTCCTAATTTGTTACAAAAACATCTTTTCGTTATGGTTTAAGAGTTTTCATTAGTGATACTGGGGCTATTTCACGAGCTCACTTGTCTATCCAGGTGCTGCACCATTTAGATCTAAGGGCTGTGACAGAGGAGTGAAATATTTAAAACATGCCCATAAATAATCTACATGTTTTTTTCTAGACATGAGGAAGTATTGAACTGAAATATGTTGACCTAGGAACCTTCACAGCTTTTGGCCAAATGTGTAGATCTCTTGTGTCTGACCTGGCAGGGAAAAGAAACAAGCTTTAGAATTGTAATACCTGTCTAGGAAAAAAAGAAAGTGTCAAACTCTATATTGTTATTCCTTTTATTCCAGAAAGAATAACTGTTCCAATAAAATTTTAGTTTAAGACTAAAAAAAGTTTAAAACCTTACTGAGTTTTGTTTCTTTTATTTTAGTTTGGTTCTGAATATCGTCTGTTTGAAGCTCTACAGGAGTCAAGAATCTTAGATTTGTAGCTAGATTACAAAGTAGGCGACGGAATTGTAAACATCAGATTAATTGCATAAGGTTCTGAAAAATACATCTACCATTTCTTCCAATTATTAAATCGGCATAAACTGATCATGCACATGCACACAGAGACTTGTCCACATTGAGTATAAAGAATTTATATGAGGAGGGACCCTTTAAACAGAAATTTTCAACATGTGAAGGGATATAAATAATCAATTTCCCTAATATCTACATACAGTTTGAACATTTGAAATGCAGATAATGTCAGGAAATACCATCGTAAAAAGCCTCTCTGCATTTTTCTGACTAGTTCTTTTCAAGAGAATCTGACATTTTATTTCACTTGTTATCCAAACAAAACAAAAAATTGGTTTGAGCTAGTAAAAATATGAACATGAAAAACTACAAAAAGTTCAACTAATTCTTGACTCACTAAAAAACCCCAAAAAACCACCCTGAAACCTAACTAACCTAAGCTAAAGCAAGGCACAAGAGAAAGGTTTTACAGTGTGTGAATGTAACTTCAAAAGTTGAATTTGTTTAGGGAATTTGTATTTTCTGCTTCTTTCTTCAGGAACCTATTTGCATTTTAAATAATTAAAGCATTAAAACTGAAAAATTTATAAATGAGAGCTGCGAAGAGAATCCTGCTTGGCAGACAATAGAAAAGGAATTATTACCCTGCTAGGTTTGCTTTAATGTCATATCTGTCACTCTCCCCAAGGTAGGTTCATTACCATACCAAGTGCACCTCCTGCCACCACCTCCCCCCATGCACACACTCTTTTTCTTCCACTCCCTGCCACTTAAGGACTCTGGATCTCTAGGGGACTTTGATCTCATTGTACACACTAACCCAAACAGAACCTCTGCTGTTCTCAATAATTTTTTCTTAAAAAAAAAAAAAGAGAGAGAGAGAGAGAAAGAAGGAGAGAGAAGCGCAGGGGGGAGGGGAGTGAATTTGTGTGAAGAGTGACAGAACGCTTTGTCCAGCGCAGCTTTGGCTGGTTGTAACAAGCGTCAGGACATTAGAAGCAACAAAAGCTGGATTGGCAGTATCATCAATCACAGCTCTGACAGTCGACTTCAGTTTGTTTGTTCCACTCTGCATAATAAGTGATTGGATCAGGTTTAATTAGATATTGGGTAATCAATCATTGCCAACAAGGCAACCCAGCTTGGGATCTAGATGCTGCAAAGGAGGGGGGAAAAAAAGCAAATCTCATCCAGGGTGCATAAATACTCAAACGTAGAAGCACATAGGGTGAAGCTTCAGAGGAAAGGTATAAAGATGTCTGCAAGATGGCACATAATAGAATCGTTCACATCTGTACTACTTGTTACCAGACATCTGCAGTTTGACATTTTACTTTCGCTGCATAATTACTTTTCAATATAATATAATATACTGACCTGAGGGAGAAAGACAAAGCAATTAAAATATGCATAAGATCCTTTCCTCCCCAATCCTTACCAAAAAGACAAAAAAAAAAAAAAAAAAAAAAAAAAAAAAAAAAAAAAAAAAAAAAAGAGAGAAAAAGCAAGAATAGGAATTAGCATTCTTATGGCTATTTGAAGAGAAGGACAGAAAATTCTTCCTCCTGCCTGCTATGATGATGAGTCCCACTGCATAACTTGTCAAATCAGCTACTCTGAATTGAGATTACATTAAATTATATTTTCTATCTTATTTTGCAATGTGTACCTATAGATTAAGGCCCACGCAATGAAGTAAAAGGAGTGATAGATGGAGCAAATTAATCTCATTAAATTTAATTAATCCCATAAATCGAGAGAAAAGTTGAAAAGAAATTCTTCTAGAAGATCCAAAGGGAAGCGAACCTGCGTTTTTTATAAACACATAATGGCGGTGTAAGTTAACACAGGATAAGATGTATCACTAATTAACAAGGACTGCATTATCAGAGGCCATTTTAATGTGCGGCGTAGGGCATGCACAAGGCAGGTGGGAGCAATGTGATGCCTGACTCTGGCGTGTTCTGCTGCCTAACAGTGCCCGGCTCACTGGCGTCCACCTTGCATTCCTGTGAAATCTGTGGGGAGGACTCTGTAAGAAAGTGGGTCCAGAGAAGCTGCCAAGCTGGGAGGAGAGTCACTCCCACTCAGAAGCAGCAGGAAATGCTGAGATTCAAACTACATAATACTTCAGTGGAACCAGGACAAGCACCCTGCTCACTGGTATCTACAGCTGTATTTAGGTGTCTTTTAGGAATGCGGTGAGTCCGCATCACGGAGAGGTTTGTCAGGGGTAAAAATCACTGCCCTGATAAGGACCAGGAAGGATTGCCACCGTGCCTACTACAAACTAGATGGAAGTTTCAGCTGACACTGAAGGGGTTTAAGGGGGTTGTTTTGGTTTATCTGATCTGGTACTTGCGTTCTGACAGAGGAGCACCTTACAGATGTCTATGGCCTCAGTTAGGCAAGACACTGTGCTAGGTAAATACTGTCAGAGGACTCAGATCATAGTGAAAGGACTTGTGTGTTTAAACGATGTGACAGTAAATTCTGTCCTTTAGACCTTTAAATCATAGCTGGGGAGAAGCCTACTGGGGGGTCATGACTAAGAGCTCATGTAGCATAAGGGCCAGTTTACATTCCCCTTTCCACAGCTGTCACTGCCAAAGTCTTTGGCTTTGCAGTAGAAGTGGAGAATGTGGTCAGACATGGTACTCATCTGCCTAAAATGTACTAATTTGGAGAAAAGAATTCAATTTTTCTTGATCAAAAAACACGTGCAACCAAAAGTTGGCATGTACAAGCAAAGTATGTGATTAAAGCATGTTGGATTTGTGCTCTGGAATTTGCAGATGGTTTTTGGTCAGTGTAGAAAAAGTATCTGAGCTTTTACTTCATGGTACCAGCTTTAAAAAGGAAGGAAAAGGAAGGAGAAGGAAATGGAAATCTATGATAAAGATTTTCCTCTGCTCAGCTGTGATGTGCTACATTGAACAATGTTTCATGTTTGACACACACTTTAACCTGACACCAGTGTAGTGATAGCCTGAGTATTTTGTCCACTAGAGAAAGCTTTTATCTTGATTTGTTGTGTTATGTATTGCACATTTTATGATGTATCTGGATCAGCTGCCATGATTCCTAGACCTGGGAGTAGCCATCAAATTATCAGAGTCAGCCATCATGTCATTCTAAAGAGATAGTGTCCCCTGACTCCTCTTCAGTCTCCTCAGCTGCAAATCAGGGCTGGGCCGAGCTTTTCTCAGACATGCTGAATGTCAAATTTATTTTCCTGCTGTGACTAGTGAGATTGGACTCCTCTGTAAAATTTACAGTGCAACTTTCTAACCAAGCCCCCCTCTTACTCTGCTTCTCTTGATTCTCTTCAAACTCACCAGGTTTGAAGCCAGAAGCAGTGGTGTTTCTAGTCTGCTCTGCTTTTATTGCAGGGTGTTGTTATATCTGATACAGCTGCCCCGTACTGAATCCACAGGTTCCAGCAGAGTAGACAGCTTTGATTTGAAGATATGAAAAAATAGAAAGATAATTCTGATCATTGAGTGACTGCTCACAGCAGTATTTACAAAACCCAATGCCTGCTTTCATTTTTGTGTCCTGTATTTGTATTTCCCTGCAAAAGAGGCAAAAAAATTCTGAACTATACCCTTGCCCTTTGTGAGAAAACAGGTCTGTATATTTTTTAGGACCTCAGTGTTTTTTGGCAGGCGAGACACAACCCAGGAAGGGAGTTCCTAGGTTGTTGTACCTTGTCTCCTGCTCTGGCACGCCATCAGTTGCATCATTCTCAAGTCCAGAGTGTGTCTGACCTCCAGCACAACCAAAGCCTTGCAGCAAAATTGTCCAGCCACTCTGCCTACCCCACTGGGAATGGGTTTGTTTATTCATGGCATATTAGCCAGTTGAGGATGTGTACAGTAATACATCTATGTGAAACTTAAAAATTAATAGTCTAAATACATGATAAGTTTTGCAAAGTCAATTATAACAAAAAAAAATAATAAAAAGTCTATGTTTATTTTAGTACTGACAGTGCTATTTCAGTTTGAATTCCAAATCTTGTTTCAATACAAATGCTCCTTAATTGCCCTCAGCTGCCGGTTATGTCAAAATATTAAAGCAGAACATTTCAGTGGCTTTGAAACAAATGGTTTTTGGGGTTTTTTTTCTAAAATTTCTTGTAGGAAGGTTTACACAAACCAGGTTCTCATGTATGAGTAGGATTTCACAACTGTTCATGTGGAGATCTACCTTTCCAAACCTGGAATTTATTTTCAGAGTGTTTTTCATGACTTGGAAGGGTAGTAGTGATTAAGAGGAAGAGTGTTCAAAGTCTCAGTGCAATCTGCTTGACAGTTTGGAAATTTTTGAGTATATCGTGACATGAAATCACTTACCAAACTGTGCAGGAGCTGAAGACCCTGGGAATTTAGGCTGCAGATCCTTCATCAGGCTGCCACTCAGGCTTCTGAGGAGTCAAACGGATGAGCAGGCATGAGACCTGACTGAATTGGGTTGTAACCTCGTCTAATTCAAACCTTCTCTATGAAATGCTTGTGCTGTAATCAGTCTGAGATCAGCCAGTCAAAGGGACACAGAGTCTTTTGAACAGCTTTTCAAAAGCTTGTTTTATTATTACCAGCATTACCACTGGTGCAACAAGTGCTGTGCCATTTGTGTCCCAGGGCTCCAATAAAGACCGGTGACCCATTTTGCCAGGCTAGAGGCAGATCTGCTGGGGCACAGTCTGCCTCTTTCACAGCAACTTTGTTGGAGTTCATATACAGTACCACAAATAATTGGGTCTCTAATCCATCTGTTAGCTGTTCAAGTTCACATGACTTCACTTTATTCAGAAATTCTGTGACAAAATAGTCTGTTAGCTCATCTTAGATTCCCTTTATTCCCTGACACCGTATAGAGAAGGCTTCTTTTTTCTCCTCTTGCTGCTCCACTGCAAGTAATCATACAGTATGTGAAAGGAGATCTGCCCACAAAATCCTCTGATTCTTATTCCTTTTCCCTGAAAAGGACTTTTGCAGCTGTAAACTCGGAAATGGCACTTTCCGTGATATTTCTCTGGCAGTATCTGCTTGGAAAGCTTGGGAAAAAAACCATTCATCCGGGGTTTTCTTGTAGCTGTAATTACTGTTTTAGTGAAAGAGAGGAGACATGAAACGGAGTATGGACAAAACAGTGAGTGCTTGTTTGTTAGAAAACAAAACCACAGTAGGGGAAAAATATTTTCATAATTTATTTGCTAATTGAGTCAAGTTAGATGTTATTTGCAATTGATTTATAACATCCTTCTTTCAGAGTGAAAACCAGCTTTCTGTCTACAGTGTCTCGTAAGAAGATTTTGCCATGATCTTGTAAATAAAATCATGATGATTTCACAGTATTTGAGAAACAAGTCAGAGGGAGGATTTGTTGTTTGTCAAATTTTTATAGCTCTGGCCTGGGTTTCTTCAACAAAGACCTTTTTTGAGCACTGTACTTCACTTTGTTTTGCAGTGCAGTATTTGTGATCCCAGGCATACCGTATTTTTGTGATTCCCTTAACTACCTTTTTCCTATTTGCATTTATTCCTATTTTGCATTTTACTTACCTATGTATAAATCCAGAAAAAGATAACCTGAGTATTGGCAGTGTGTACATTTCCAAGAGATCCCCACTTTAAATATCTTCCCTCTGGGCCATATGGTTTAAAGATATCTCTGACTGTCCTCAGAGCTCATTTTCTTTAATCCTGGATTAGCCTTGTTGCCCTTCTTTACCTTTTCAAGTACTGCAAAGTCTTTCCCCCACCCCATCACCTCCCCCCCAAGTGCAGTAAGGAGAAAAGAGCATAATGCTCAAAATGATTTAAATTTTGACCAAAGCAATTCATAATCTCAGAATATCCTCCCTGGATTTCTAAACTTGCATAACATTTCACTGGCCTATGCAGGAAAATTATTTTTCTACAACATCTTGATATTTTTAGAAAGAAGATTACAATTGTATCAGGGTCTTTAAGATGTCTCCAGCAATTGCATCTGCATTGAATAGTCTTGAATTAAAAATGGACTTATGTCCATTGGCCACGTAGACACAAAGTTGCATTTAATTTTTTAAAACACATTTACTAATTGTAATCAGTGGTCACTGGTAACATGTTGCAGAAGATGTAGATGTAATGCTCAAAAGCCACTTGGGCATTTCCAGAGATGATAGCGAAGCAAGGTCTCTAACAGCAGAACAAGTGCTACTTGTTTGGGATCAAGGAAAAAAAATGCATAATTATGTACTAAAGGGGCTTCAAATGGAGAAGCTGTGTTATATAATTCTTTGTCAATGTCATATATATTAAATGGAATTTCTGAGTTTTTATATTCCCTTTTCTAATCTAGAATAGTAACGAGAGGATTAAAGATTGCTTCCATAAATCCTACTTCTTACACTGACTTGAGAAATACCATTTAGAAAAGCATTCATCTTCTCCCTGCAAGTGCAGAATTGCTGAATGACACTCAAATATTAACAAGCAACACTTTCAAATTATGTGGCTCCAGCTTAATAATGAAGACCTTCAGATCATGAAAAATCACTGGCAAAACAGAAATTGCACTTTTTCAAAACCATCAAAATAACTTTGTCAGTCTGCAGTGATGGTGATGGCTTAAGCAATTGCTTTTTAATGGAAGACTGTAAACACCTGCCAGAATCCTTCATATTGGTGGTTTCTTAGCAGTGAATACTCTCTCAGAAACAACTATTATGCTCTTAAAAAAAAAAAAAGAAAACAAACAAACAAACAACCCTTCCGCTCCAGAGCTAAAATAACAGTATTTAGACCAAATGGAACAGTCAGGGAAGAAAAAAATAAAGCCAAAAAACACTCACATGTAACATACTGAACCCGTCTTCATGTCTGCTGTTATCTGTGCATAAATACATTCAGTATTTATAAATGTTTTAATGTCTTGGCATGTTTACCTTGATTTTGGTAAGTATCACTTCATAAAGTGAACGGTCTCCTTGCTAAGTCTTGCCTCTGTGCATTGGAACTTGCTGGACATGATTTTGTGTTGCTGGAGAGGAGAGCAGGGCTCCAAGGCATAGGTAAGGGGGCTAGAGAGATGTGAAAAAGAAGCTGGGTGAGATTTTACAGTCTTGCCACCAAACCAGCAGCCAGCATAGATGAGACAGTGTTACAAGTTTAGAACAGCTGCCAGCTAATGTTTGATCAGGGATAAAATATGCCGAGGTGACAACATCTTTCTTCCCTGCATTTCAGGGACTATCATTAAAAATGCAGCAAGGCTCGTACAGGCCCAGAAGGTCCTATGTTCTCTCAAGATACAAGGGAGAGAGACAAGTTCACAAGATGTCAAGAACAATATCCATTTGTGTTTACTATGCAAACCCGCTGAGTAACCTTTCTATTCATGTTTGTACTAAGGACCATTGAGAATTTAGGGGGGAAAAAAGGGCTGCTTAGAATGAGAGGGGCAAGGCAGCTGTGGAGGAACAAATGTGTGTTTGGGAAGTGGAAAGATGCCACTGCACAGCTAAATGGCTTCTCTGGGGGGGAGAAAATAAAGAAGAAATACAAGATTAAAAGATGTATACATTTATACAAAAACCCAGCAAGAAAAGCTTCAGCACGGCTACAAGTTAGTGTCCACAGCCCCTTCCCTCCTCCCCTTTTAATAATATATTGATGTAAGCAGCTTGCGCATGCCAAACAAATTCTCTACATAAAAAGTCAGCTGTCGGAAGGAGGCTCATCAATCTGGCAAAGTGCACTCAGGTAGAACGCCTCTTGGGGAGCCCTCCCCGGCAGCCTCGCCGCTCCAGGGAAAGGGATCGCTCCAGCGGATGGGCTCATAAATGTTCATTAAACAGCCTTTCCACCAGTTTACATGAAAAGCAGTTGTTTTGCAGGAACAATGGCAATCTATTTCTCAGTGATATCATGGGAGGCTATTGCAGATAATTGAACTGTAGGAAGTTCTGCCGTTAAAATGGCAGAGACGGCTGGCAAAATTCTCTCAATTGACACCTCTTTACTAGTTCAGCAAGGAGAGCAAACCCAGAGATGTTCTGTTTGGGATTCTTTGCTGCAGTTTTTTAGGAGGCATGTTAGGCATAGCATCTTACATTTTTCACATTGTCTCATAATTTCTTCTTCTCTGAATAGGAGGAAGAAGCGGAAATGTATTTGTTTTTCTGTTGCACCTATAACTTCCCCATGGATGACAACCAGATAACACAGCTTTAGGAATGCTATGCAATGTCATAAAGCAGCTACAAAAGACACACCTAACACACTGAATTAGGAAACACATTTAGTAGTTTCAACTATGATCAAAAAATCACTTGCCTTATTAGTGCTGTTCTGGTCTCCTTTCTTCTGAAGCTATTGGTAAAGACCCTTTCTATTTCTATAGACAACATCATATGAATTAACTAGAAATTTTCCCTAATTGTTTAATATTTTAGAAATTGAGGTCTCTGCTTCAGTTTTAACATCATAGGGGCTGCAGTGGTGATTATGGTAAGAAAAGCTTAGTCCATGTAGTGGGAGAGCAACTTTTTAAGCTAAGAACTGAAATAGTGAGATGACTTTCCTTTTTAATAGACTGCTTAAAAATAACTTACTTTAAATATTTTCACAGATTAAAAATAGTATGGTTGGCTTTGTAAACCAGTTAGATAAAGACTGAAGGTTTTCATGAGTGGTTTACCATTCATATTTTAGGAAAATAAGGAAAAAATCTGTACAATTGGTTTTCAAAATTAAATACTAACTACGAATGTATTTCAGTCTTAAGATGATCATCGCAGGAAGCATGGTAAACCACCATGAGTGCTGGTACAATTATCAGCTCTCAAGGAACTAAAAGAAATCTTTAACTTTATTTCAGTACAACTGCACCAATTTCTGCTAGGACAGATGATGGTCAAAGGGTAAGAGTATTGAGAAGACTATCTCAGGAGATTAGATTTCCAAAACAGAATAAAGGATCTGCCAGCTACTTTTCTATTAGAGACGAGGTCCTTTTGGCATTTTTCTTCACTAGTGAAAATTGTATAAATAGGAGCCTCTAAGACTTTATCTAAAAGTGTGATTTTACATATGGTTGGGTGTCTAATAAAAAGACAGTACTAATGTTTTTCTTCTGCTTACTTGTGAGTTTTTTGTTTGGTTTTTTTTTTTTCAGTTTTGATATGGTTGTTCAAGGAGTGACTTGAAAACAAATATATGTCTGGTTTAAAATGAGTTAAAATATCCATGCAATCCTTTTTGTTGGTTTAGCTGAATTCTCTTTTAGATCAACAAAACTCCCACCTGTCAACCAAAAAGAAATAAAATGTTTTACTTTCTGCATAAGAAAGTATTTTTCATGACCAAGTGGTATTATTACAGTCAGAAAATAAAGAATCTGTGAAAGACCTGAGGTTGTTGTAGAGAAGTGTTGGATGCTCCATTCCTGGAAATGTTCTGGGCCAGATTGGATGGGGCTTTCTGCAGCCTAGTGTAGTGGAAAATGTCCCTGCCCATGGCAATGGGATTGCAAATACATGATTTTTATGGTCCCTTCCAAACCAAACCATTCTCTGATTCTATGAACACCCAGATGGAGCACACCAGTGTGCATTTGAGTTTGTTATAGTGGTGTTCCAAATAGTGGTCAAACCTCTGAAACGGCTTTGCGAGAGTGGTAGCCCTACAGCGTGTGACGCCGTCTGGCTTGACTACTAATACTGAGGGAAAAGGGAATCTCATCTTCTTACCCTTACATGAATACCTAAACCCCAACCTCAGCCAGGCTGTGAAAGTTGCTGGACATCAAAACAAAAGAAAATTCTTCTCAGAGATCACATTCCTTTGCTGTAAACATGTTTCTAAAGAACTTTGGTATTATTATTAGACTCGGTGTAAAAAAGTATTAATTGACATCTCATATATATATACACACATGTATATAATGACTTTAGTGCAGCCTTATGCTAACTTGAAAGACAGAGTATGCTGCTCTGAAAAAAAAGTCTGAACTTTTTATGCTATACCATCACTAGCAGTTTTATTCCTCCAGGAGCCAGGAAAAGGTCAAGTAAACCTGCAAAATATTTTTCTTTTCATGAGAAGGGTCTCAGAATTTTTTCCAGGGCCTCGCCTTAACTTCAAAAAGACATCATTTGACAGTACTACTAAATTAAAAAAAAAAGCAGAGAGGAAAGAAAGAAAAAAAGTATAAAATTTCAAAAATCAGACTTATAAACATCCTAAACCTGGTGTTTTCCTGGATTAGTTATGGGAGGTAAACCACAGACCTTGCCTTTATACTGGTGAGACTGAGAACATTAGAAACCAGTAACAATGTCTGAGAAATGTGAAATAGTAAGAAATTAGGCAAAAATTAAAGTGGGTTTTTGTGTGTAAAGGTTGTAAGTTCTTGTAAGATCTTTCACGAGTGTCTGCTAAAAGTACCATCTCCTAGACTTTCTTGATAGTGTCTGAATCTGACCATCCATTCATAAAAATGCAAACATTAAAAGATTTGTTGTCATGGAGAAAAAACCCTCCAGCACCTGGACATGTCATATGAAGGCATCACAGAGTTTAAAATACAGAAAGGCAAACTGAAGAGTGGTGTCACATGTGCATTCATATTTATACCACATATTAGCAGCTCATTGAATTTAGGATGCCTTGAGTCTTAGTAAGTTGAATGAGATGACACAACATTGTTCATTGCCAGTTAGTTCAGTATCCCTAATTTTTATTGCTGCCCCTTGCTTTCTTTACACATTGTTCATATTCGGAGCAGTCTTTTTATTTTGCCTGCTTAGCATCAACTTGACCTCCTCTTACACCACCTCTAATGATTCAGTGTTGTTGAGAAAGTTTTCCTTCAGCCATGCGATGGGTAATTAGCATTTTAGCCATCAGCACCAATGTGGGGATGCCTTCCCTCGAAGATGAGCAGTTCTTTCCCACCTACCCTGAACTTCCCCCGCTAACAAATGCCAGCTGCAGTTGTCACTGGTGGTGCGTGCTGGTTCTGGCACCCACACAGACAGAGGTGAGGGGGTTACACAGTGCGGGTCTGGTCTGCAGCTCTGTAACACATCAGCAATCCTGCTGCTTTTAGCAGGTGGATATGCTCCTGGCCTCCAGCCCTGGTGGCTGGGGAAACCAGCACTCGTGATGGGTCCAGCCCAGCCATGTGGTGCAGCTGACAACAGAGGGGAATCCCACCGAGGTCGGCAGGAGCAGGGGTAAGACCAGATTTCTGGATCTTTTGCAATACATCAGAAATATCTGGACTGCTCTAAGGTCTGGCAGAATTCAGAAACTAGTTATCTAATATTTTGTTTCTAGCATTTGTCACAATTTTATTTTTAGCCCAGCTTTCAAGTGGTCTATGATTTTAATTAGCTTGTGCTAGACCAGTATGTTACTGACAAACTTGGAGGACTTGGAGGTTTTTGAAGGGGAGCCTTCTCATCATGTGGGGTTTTCAATGCTTGCTTGTCTCTACTAATTAGAAGTTCTTATAAATTAATTATAAGCCTGCTTTACAAACCAGTAGGAAAAAAACTGTGTGCTATGCTGGATATGATTCAGATACAAGAGCAAAGAATTTGAGAGAAAATATAATATTTTTAATGACTGACCCATCTTTTAGCCTTTTTCTTGTGAAATGCATTTTTCTTTATAAGAAGATCTCCTGCTCTTTGTTGAGCATATGTGAGCTTTATTTGCAAGTGGAGTTATGACTACTGTAAATCAACACTGCAATGAAAGCCTAAAATAAAATGAAAAAAAAAGGAGGAAAATATACATTATAATATGCAAATACAAACATCCTTTACTTCTGACACAGAGAAGAAGTAAATAAAATCACAGTCAGTATATAGCCTCAAGGAGAAGTGTAACTCTCCCTGGAAACCATTCCTGTGCAACTCTACTGGGACAGAAGGAGTTATGACCTGTTGTATAGCATTTGACACTTTTCCATCTCCACCTCAGTGTGTCTCTACCAATCTCTCATACACCTGGAATTGCAACACCAACCTCTTAGTATCAATTGATCAATTCATCTTCATTTATGTACTTGAAGAATGGAGCACCTAACACGCACTTGAAATTCTTCCTTCTGTTAATATATGCTTAGAAGTCCTACCTCAGTTGCAAATAAAACCATATAAAAGGCAGCAGAAAAAGATTACAATATTAAACAGAAAAAGAACTCACGAAGGCCTATAATGTGTGTAACCTTGCTGCTTTATTGAGATTTTCTCTCATAAAACCAGGAGTGTGGGCTCAGAAAGTGCAAATGAAAAATAGCTTGTTATGGTAAGATGAATTGTTCGTATTTTGTCATCTATTTCTGTTTGTTTGTTTTGTTTTTTACTGCTGTTTAAGAAATTTTAGAAGATAAAAATCAAAGGAAAAGGGAAAGTCCATGGGTTTCTGCTTCATTATGGTACCAGCCTTTTTGTTTATAACTCTGATTGCTCAATGTTTTTAAAGCATCTCCTCCATGACTGAACCAGCCTGAAAACCTGTTAAGATTCTTCCACACACCTTTTCTTTCACTGTAATGGTTTTGGTGACTTCTCTGCCTGATTCTTATTTTGTCACCTAATCTAGAGACCTGCTGTGTCAAAGGACACCAGCTCTCTGATGCTGCTAGGATCTGTTCTGTCTGAACCTGAATACACAATGACCCAGCCCAGCGAAGGGAGCTCGGGTACAGCAAATCAGGTGTATCGCCCACCTGCCCGGTGAGAGGCATTCGTCTGACTGCTCAGCTTCCCTCTGTTCTGAGAATGTCAACAAAAACACATATGCCTGAGCCCTACTCTCCTTCTTCTCTTTTGGGACTTTGTGCATTTTGTCACATTTAGAACTGTATGACAGAAATAACCTTTTCCTCCCACTAAGAAGGATAGCTTGACACAGAAATGTGACCTGGAGTCTTCTGTCTGAAGAAGGGACTTTTTGATGAACAAGGGAAAGTTGGAAAATACTTTGTGCCTTTTATTAATTTTTTTTTCTGTGTGTATGGTTTCTATCCTCTGCATTTCCAAACTTTGGCATGAATTTTGAAACATTTGACGTGCAACTGAAAAGTTTTCTAAACTTTAAGCCAGAAAGGTATTTAAGTTTGCTACACACATATCACAACTCACACCTCTGACTGTCTGGTCCGATCACTCATTGAGGTGAAACAAACCCACAAATACTCTTACCTCTTGCTCGTGGAGAAAGTGTGAAGCACAGTCACAATACAATGCACACTTCTGCCATGACCATCCCTCCTCCACAGATACTGTTTCACCTTCAGTATTTTTTATATTGTTTGTAAGTTGTATATCTACTTCCAGTTCCTCTTCAAAGACCTAGTGATTAGTCTTTGGTTTTGTTTAAAGAGTTTCATTTTCTCAAATGCTGCAGTAGAGTTATTTTCATTTATTTTCAGACACTGCAGTAGTGTTTTGTCCTAATTCTTTCATGGCTGTTTAAGTTGTTCCTGCATATTCCCTGCATCCTCATTGTTTTAACTACTTTTCATTTTAGGAATAAACTTGAGCTGACTTTATCTGTCTCTTAGGGAAAGAATATTCTTTGAATTTTCCTCTGAAATCAACATGAACACTGTTGATATTTTCAGAGGTGATCGGCAAAGAAAGTGGTGACTTGTACTCCTGTCACTTTACAGACCTATTCTATATCAGCTTATATCAATTATTATTTTCCCATAGGTTTCCATACAAACTAGGTACTGACTGAAGTCTAATATGGCCTGTGTGAATTTAATATAGACTACTTTGTAATTAAGAATCATTAGTCTACTATGTTAGTTGTTACTGTGATGGTGCTTTGAACACATTCTTCCAACACTGACTGTTTTCTTCAGGAATGCCATAAAAAGGCATTATTTTAAGTCAAGAGAATTGACATTTGCCTTTTATTTTCCGTAGTTTTTCAGGAAAAAAATTATTTGGAGTTTTTTCTTTCTCTTGCTGTCATCTGAGGCAGAATATAGAGTTCATTTACTTTGTCCAAGTGTTTAATTTTTAATTTCTTCTGTTTCTGAGTGATTCATAATGTGTAGATTCAGGGAAACTGTACTTTAATATACATGCCTAACAGAAAAATGCATTCTCTGTTATCTATTAGCCTTACATAATAATTATTGACAAGTATTCCTACTTTCTTTCTTTGGGGTCTTACTTTTAAAACATTGCTCTCTTCTCACATATAAACTGCACCAGAATCATAACTGCAAGAACCACAAGAAAAATTTTAAAATCCCAAGTATATTGTAGCTTCAGAGTTTCCCTTAGGGACATGATGGATAAGAAGATTTGATAATTTTGAGTGTTTAGCCATTGCAATATTAAAAGCAGCAAGTATCAGTGCTAGTTGTACTTAATGTTCCTGTACATATCTACAAATGTATATTCACTCTCATTACGCTTCTATTTGGGTGTCAGACACTTTTATCCATGAATTTTAAGTATAACATTCTTTCTGCACTTCTTTCTAATTATGAGGTTCAACAAAAAAGAATTACTCTTGTAATTCTTCTCATGATTTATAATTTCAGAAAACCCTAGGTGCAAACCTACATTCCAAATATCCTCATTTAAAAATGGACTGCTTTAATTATATGATCATTTCATTCCAAATCTGCAGGGGACAGTAACTCAATAGAAAGCATGAAAAAATTAATGAGAAGCTTAATTATAATAATATCATTAAATCCTAATGAGACAAAAAGTCTAACTTTATTTTAGCTTGGACACCTAATATAATTTTGTTACAGCGTGGTAATGATATTTTCTCAGTTTTTAGAGAAACTAATAATGTAATGGCAAAGACTGGATAGTTTTCATTTTCCTTTCTTTTCCCTTTCTTGTATATGTAAATAAAAGTAAAAAAATTCCTTATTTTCATTGTAAATATATGTGGACAAGATCTAATACCATTTAATTCATATCAGCCATACATTTTTGCATCCATATTTAGCATTTCACCAGAGAATTTTAGCAACCATTTTATAATTTTTCACAAAAACATACTTTTTTGCACAATTAAGGGTCTAAATATCTTCATTCATAGTGGCTGAAGACAGGGTCTTTGAGGTGCGTTGTCTTGTACTTTAAAGAACAACATACAAATGATAACAGACAAACTTCAGTTACCATGGCTACAGAATGGTGGTTGCATTCATGCTTTATTAATATTTAGCAGATATCAGAATTTCCCTATTTTTTTCCCATATACAATCCAGATACTTTGCAGAAGTTATTTATAAAGAGCACAACATTCCTGAACACACAGCCCTGCTGGTGACAAATATTTAAATGTGGAGTGCATTAGTGTGGCATCAGACATTGTCAATAATGCATGCTCACCACCATTTAATTATTTTGAAAACATCTGTTGAAGTAAAATATGTTCCAGAGGGGAATAAGGAAGTCAAGTGCATTAGTGACTGTGTTAACCACATTTCACTCTGTAACATGGAAAACCCTAATGGGAAGACTAGGATTCAAGGACATCAAGAGAATATTAAAATTCATCTTCACTTTTAGTCTTTGTATCTAAAGAAGTGGGTTAGATAAATCTTTTGCTTAGGGTTGGTTTTCCAAGAATTTTTAAAATAGGGCTAAGATATTGTAGAAGAACATGCCCTGGAAGCCCTTTTTTTTTTCTCCACAGCACACCTAATGTATGCCATTTATCTTCTGAGAGATCCTAAATAATTACTGATAAAATGTAATACCATTTTACAAGTGAAGCTTACTCTTAGCTCAGAGTAAGGAACAACAAATCCTCCCAGTGCTGGTGTCAGAGCCTGATGACAATAAGTTTATGTATGACTGTTTAAAATCTATCCTACTATTAACATTTCATCATTTCAGCATCTTTCATAGACTGCTTAAGGAGGAAATGCAGGATGCCTATTGAGATGCTGTCAGACATAGTCCACTGGAATAATTCTCTCATTGTGCTCTTTTTGAGAACAGCATTGACCATCACTCTCAAGGTGACTTAGCAGGTCATAGTTGATAGTGAAAGGAGCTAATAGACTTGTAGTCAGGGTGTGCAAATAGGGATATGCCACAGGCAGTATGAAGCTACAGTCTTAAATTACGTGGTCAAGAATTCAGAAACAGACAGCATGTTTCTCTAAATGCTGCACAGAGAGAAAGGGGAAAAATAGTTAATACAACAGCCCAGCACATCACACTCAGCAATTAAACTTCCCTGGAAGTTCTCAGACCTAGTCAGTGGAGATAGCCAGAAGCCTGCGAAGAGCAATGCAAGAGGTTCAAGGAAGGTGCTCACTGGGGGGTTGACAGCAGCACCCAGCAGGGAGCAGTCAATGCCGATCTGAAGGCTGAAAATGCTACCAAAGGGGAAAATAAGGGTGCACTAAAACAGCAGTAAAGAACAGCTTTGTGAAAAACAGGTGATACTTTGGTCATGGAGAAAAACTTCCAGTGCAGAGGAGTATGAAGCTTCAGAGAGAAGGAAAACTCCTGCTGAAGTGAGCAAAGAAGAAGACAGCAGCACAATGCACCAGAGGGTGCAGCCTGATGTATTCCTGAGGTGGCAGAAGGAGGTGGAGTCTTGTCTACAGTAATGAACACAGTCCAGGGTCCTTGGCCCCCTTGGCTCAGGGAGAAGAGGCTGGACTCATTCTTCCTGCAGTGTTTGAGCCCACTTAAGATGTGGTTAATTTTCAAAAGGGTAAGCATGTCTATCTACTGACTGTAGGGGAAGCATGGCTGATGAGATTCCTAACCACGACCCTGTCATTAAACATTCAAAGTTTGGTGAGATGAATCCAGGCTGGGAGTATATGGGGTTAATGGTCCCATATCTTTATCTCAGGAGGCAGCCAGTACCAGTGTTAATAGCAGGGAAGTCTCTGAGAGCAATTTGAAGAATTTGGAGGAGCTCCACTGCTTTGTGGTCCCTTTCATCAGCCTCTAGTGTGACAAATAGCTTGAGGCTGCCTACCAGTCACTTTTAAAGGTGTGTGAAAGTGGGTAGAAACATCTGTTTAAAGGCACCATTTTGAACTGTCTTTTCAGTAATGTGAAAAACACACAATTTAAGCTGAATATGCGTAGCTTCATTTTCACCAATACATTTTTTTCTTGTCTTGATTTTTCATGTGAAAGGCTCATTTGTCCATGTAAACTAGGTCTCCAACCGAGGAAAGAAAAAACTCCCAAATCTTTCTGTGCACATAGGTCTGGACTGCACATCTTATAATCCCCCTTCACTCTAAGTTACAAATGAAAAATATCACTTAGCTCATTTACCCTATTTTTGAAAATGTGAGAATAAGCTTGTGGCTAGAATTTTTACATTCTCCCTAGTCCCCTCTGCAAGTAGCTGAGGAGAGGACGGATTTTTCACCAAAACCTCCTGATCATCATAAATAAGTCAACACTAGAGAGAATGTTTATACCAAGGAAAAAAACTCCATAGAAAGATAGTGGCAGAGACTGCAGTATGACATGGGCACAAGTTCAGTCCAGTGAACAAAGTCCCAGTTTGTGCTGGAAGAATGTTTCTAGGGAAAAGTTTTTAGAATATGCAGTCACAAAGCAGGTAAAGAAATGACTGTTTTATTTACATGGGTGCAGAGATGATAAAATAGTGCTAGCAATACTGCAATTCTTGAGTTCCTGGACTTGGCACTTTACTTCTTTATTGTCTTTTTTCAAATCTTATCGCACTGTTTTCCGATATTTAATCCATTATGCTTTATGTTGTACATACTATGAATGTTGTAGCCACATATACGTATATATATGTTGCAGCTGCTTATTTTCAGCTTTTTGGGTCTTCTTTATGTTATTTCAGCTTCTGAGGTTTTTTGATGTCCTTTGAAATATGACAGTTTAGAAATAGTTACAATAGACAACTGGCTGCATATAGTGTTTTTTTTCCTACTACTTTATGTTGAAAATACACTGTTTGTTGTTTAGTTCCAACTTCGAGTTCTTTAAAATGGAACAGTCAGCAAATACACAAAAGTTTCTTGCAGTGAGTTCTTCCCATACATAGTCAGTAAAGAAAAAAGATCTGCATATTTAACATAATTTAACATCTCTACAGCCTGAGCAATTATCCTAATAGCAGGGAACCAGGGCCTACTGGTAAGTTTTATCCTCCCTTTGTCAGACTTGTTTCTTTGATATTAGTATCTAGATGCACACCACAGGGTGAAACTAGGCTTTATTAAAGGAGGGTCAACATTCTGTTAATCTAATTTTAAAGCATTAAGGGGAGTAGAAGAGCATTAATTGATTTGTTGGGAGGGTTCTGACTCCAGCGAACCTGATCTTGCCATTTACATTTTCTCTTCATTTAGATTATATTGAAAAAAATGTACTTGAACAGTAGTACAATATATATTATATTTTGTCTTTAATTTAAAAAATATTCTAAATCATATGTTTATACATATAAAGGGAAGTATTTTAAAACATCATAACTTTCAGTAATCAGCAAAGACTCATTTTTAACATAATGGTAATAACTCTAGAAAAACTAATCTTTAGCACTAAGAAATTAAACTATTTCAGTAGAATGGAGCAGGCTGCTTGCAGAAAGGAGACTTACATTCTATATAAAAGTACTGTAACCAGTACAATATTAAAACAAGTGAGAAAAATATTCTTGGAGTTGCCTGGATATTTTTAGATAATGATTAAAATAATCACAAGCTTCAAACTGTTGAAAACTACATTTACCAATGTTCTAGAGTATGTTTGGAGGACATGCTGCTTTATTTCTTAATTTGTTTTCCCCCATGACTCCTATCTCCTCTCACCCTTTTCTTCTACATGTAATTAAAAAAGCTGAAAGAACAAAGGGAAATTTAGTAAGAGCCTGGAGAGGAAAAAAATTATGGAAAATAAAAGCATGGACACATTTTTTCATACCAAAGATTGATGAAGTTGGCATTTAAGAAGGTGAAGTCTGATTGAAAATGTGATTGAAGTTTTCCCACAGTGGGAGTTTTTACTGGATTCCCTTCTGTGTGGATTCTCTCCACGTGAGCCTTTTCTTCAGTGGGGACAATAAAAAATGTCTAATAATGTCTATTTTGACAAGGCTTGTAGGAGTTATTCTCTCCAACAAATCTACTCCTCTGTCATATTTGGATGACTGTGGCCAATGAAAACTTGCTGGAGGGAGCAAAAGCATGCATATTCATGTGTGATAGTAAGATGTTGTTGGGATACAGTGAAACGCCCAAATATTTCCAAAAATATAAATTTTGAAAAAAATAAGTGCACTTTAAAAAACCTGTAAAGAAAAATTTATCCTTGTCATTTTTGATTCTATTTTCAGTTTCTTTGAGCCAAGTTCATAATAAACTATTTTCAAAGACTTCTAATCAAGAATTTTCAAATGCATAAGGTGCTTTACAAAGTGCAAGCAGTAAAAAAAGAAGCAAGATGATTTCACATGTATATGTGATCAGTTCTATATACTAGAGGAGTTGATTGGGCTCTTGATTAAAATGATATCAGTTGTCTGAAATTAATAGAATGAGTGAATTCACATTTCTTACACAATGCAGTTTGTACAAGGGCGGCAATTAGAGCCACCAGAGAATATGATTTAGATTTAGCCTTGCATTATATATCAATTGAGGACATATTCAGACAGAATCCTAAAGGTTTTTGACAGAAATCCTTAAGGAGGGAAATAATCTTGAAAAAAGTAGAACCTTTCCAGGGAAGGCTCCAGGTCTACTAAAATGAGGGACAGTTTTCTGTGCTAAAGTTAAGGGAAGAATTGTGCTTCTAAGCATAACATAAAGCCGCCTCATTTATACCCTGCACTGGGTCATCAAATCTCTGTGGAACCCACACCCACAAGGACTGAGAAAGTAAAGACTTGTGTCACTTTAGGGGCATGACATACTGACAAGATTTTCCTGGTACTTGAAGGTGAATTTGTGGAGTTTTCTATTCCACATATCCCTAGCCAAAGCGACGAAGGATACAGAAAATGAAGGAGTTGTGAGATATTATCACAGTCACAGTAATTCACTCTGTCCTGGCTACAGCGAAAGCACCCATCTTTTATAAAGCTTTCTGTGGAGGTGCCCCCATGGGGGATGGGCCCTGGGAGTTGAGGCAGGTTTACGTGGGATTTCCAGGCTCCCTGATGTTACCCTGTTCGTTATTGGCTATAGGTGTTTTCCCCGCCCCGAAAACTGTGGTTGTCCCATGATTCCTGGGTCTTTGGTGGTCAGTCTGTGCCTGGCCTGGTGGCCATGTGGCTGGTCTGTGTCTCTCCTGGCTGCCATGCAGTCACAGAAATAAAACACCCATGAATATCTACCAAAAATATTGGTCCTGATTCTTTCTACGGTCAAAGCTGTCTTCAGGGAGGGTTGCAGGCTTTCCTGACTTCAACAGCTTTCCAGCAGTCAGAGAGCTTAAGAACACAAATTTCGTGCACTGCCTGCAGGCAGTGCCCTTCTCAGGGAGTCCTGAGGAGCTGCTGCTCCTCTTCAGGTGACTCAAGGAAGAGTGGAGAGAGGGTTGGCAAATGTTTGCCTGGAAACCACAAGCAGTATAGGGAAAAGGTCAGACCCCACAGTTTTTCTGTCCCAGTAGTATCTAGGCTGCTGCTCTTTGCCCATGTACACTGGCATAATGGTCCATCCTTTCTGAGAGCAGAGAGTATCTACTGAGAACACTGTGAGTCTCTGGAGTCAGTGCATCCTCTTGTCTCATGGCTGTTCTGGGCCTCAGGTCCTTGAAGTCATCTCCCACTACATGATAAAGAGAATTCCCAGCTAGAATTCTGTCCCTTCATGAGAGACATTCGTCTGTCCCTCTTATCTTGGAGTAGGAAGAAGCTGCTTTACTTCTTTCTCCGTCCTGCCTTGCAGAGTCACTTGGTCTGGAAGTCTGATTGCTTCAATTGGTCTCTAGAATAGGTATAATTAAATATTGAAAATCTATGCTGGAAAGAAAACATTTTGGGAAAAAATGTGATGATCTACTCTGGTAGATATCTCTTGAGAAAATGAAGTTATTCACCTGCAATTCATAGTCTACAGAAATCAAATTTAATTTAATTAACAGTTTCTCAGTTCTTCTCATGTAAAATAGTTCTGGAAATATCAGCCTTTTCTATCATCTGGTTTTTGAGTGATTTGTGGAAAAAACCCAAAAACTTAATGAATGCTAAAACACAGGATCTGCAAACACCTGTTTTAAGTATTTCAGCTTTTCAACTTTAACCAGGTCAGTTTTTATTTAAATTCTGAATATTTTTATGTCTGCCTTAATATACAGCAGCATTTGCTTTTCATGTTTATATAATGAGAATGTCACGGCTAAATAAACTGGTTTAAAAAAATCGTACTTTTTGATTTTGCAACCTTGAAATTGTTTTCATTTCTGTTTTCTTAAATTGTTTACATATTTAAAAGAGGCCAAAACTCACAGCTGACAACCTGCTTTCCTGCAGGAAGAGACAGAGGACAGACTTCTTCATGCTAAAGTAATCTCAAAGTATCTGAAGGTTCAGGCTCAGACTCTTAGCTTGGAACGGAATACCCCAGTTAAGTAGTGCAGTTCAAGTTCTTCCATCTTTTGTACAGGCCTTTTATTACATTATTCTAAATGAAATCTGGGAAAGCCAGAAGAGATCACTTAAAAAAGCAAAATCCATCTCCCCCACAAAAAGTGGTATATTTTGAAGATCCCTCCACACTTTCTTTTTTTCTCTAGAAGCCACACTTCTTCAATAATTCAGAAGAAGCAAGAACCAGCAGATCTTACAGCATATTTGATGTGCCAGCAAACAGACTGGAGATTGTTTCATTTCAATTAGCCCCTTTGTTGCAAACAAAAGACTGACAAACACACTGAGAGAGAGACAGGCATATGGCACTTTTACTTTCCACTTTGCTTTTTATTTGATGATAGTCCTCTTATCACAGCCTCTTACGGGTTCCCCTGCCTCGTGCCCGCTTCCTCCTTTGCCATACTTTATCTACCATTGTTCCTCTTGTATCGTCTTACTTGGGATCAAGTGATTCTCTCCAGCACAAAAATAAGAAGACGTATTCTTTTTCAGCCTCTTCTGATCTCCCAGGCTAATTGGCTCAGGTGTAAACCAAGCCAGCAGGGCTGTGACTTTGATGTGACACTTTAGAGCAGCGCACCTGGTAACATCCCTGTTTGTGTGTCAAATACCAGCCGGCCCTGCCTGCTGCTCAAACCCAGCTAATAAAAACGCTAGTAATCACGTTGTATTACAAGGCTCAAATTCATGCTGTTACTTTATTGCAAGGTTGTCATTAATTTTGCAGGGTGAACCTGGAATCTGATCCGACCTGTTTTTAATAAGTGTGGGTCTGTGTGGAACTGTGTAAGTGAATGACAGAAAGGTGACTGCCGGCTGTTTCTTTTTTACATATGGTGTTACCCTTTGCTTTGATCAATAACGCTGTTTCACTTTAAAAAGAAACTCATTTTGTAAGGATACAGAAGAGGGGCCTACCTACCTCCCTTGTCCCCGTGTAAAGTATACAAGTGAGGGAAAGGTCAGTCAACAGTTACTGTTTTGCTGGAGATTCTTTCCCTCTTTCACTCTGTAGAGATGGGCCTGTTGTTTACCAGTTATTTTATCATGGTTGCTTGCAATGGTATTTGGTAGAATTATAAAACCTGGGTAAAGCCTAGGAAAAAACCAATAATTTTAAAAAATATGCAAAAGAAGGTCACATATAAAATTAATATATCAAAATTCTTGTGAATCACAAAGACTCTTTTTAATTCCAATTCAGTACCAAAGTAATTATTCTTGCATATAATATTTATACAACTATACATATAGATATGCATATGTACCTTTGTATTTAAAATAGTAGCTATTTGCTTTTTTAATGTGGGGAAAATATTAAATCTTCCAAAACTGTGCAACTATAATCTTAAATTCCTGCAATATTTAACAAAGGTGTTATCAACAATTAATTTATTGTCTGATCAGCCAGGAACCACTAGAATTTGTAGTGGTAAGTAAGGAATGCAGGATAAAAATAAGATCTTATTTTTAGATATAGAATTTTCATCAAGTGACTTTTGATCATTGCTGTTACTCCTTTTGGTCAAAGTGGAGAAATATTTTTGAATGCTGAGAGATAGAAACACATCGTACAGAAGCTAAAATGTATGAGAACTTGGAACAGGGTAAGCTCCTAAGTAATTAACAAAACAGATTAGTGGTCTTTTTGAAATTGAATTAAAATTATAAATTCTGGAGATACTGGGGAAAAAACTTAAATTCCCTAAACTGAAAATTAAAAGGAGAAAACCACTGAAGGTGGACAGAATATGCATTAAAAGTTTCTTTTATTTTCAGGTTTTTTTTTCATCCATGGAACATAGGTTTTGAACTTTCAGTTCTACCGCATGGCCAGGAGTCCTTAGAAGAATGCTGGAAATTAACAGCTCAGACTGAGCTCCTCAGCATCACAAAGTGAGCCATTTAGTGCTCTATCTGCACTGCAGGCACTGTTGTCTTTAATAACTAGTACAAACCTGTCAGATCTTCCCAAAACACCAGAGCTTTGTAGTGCCATAAATAAGTCCCTGTAAGCTAAAATTCACTATGCTTATAGACAAGAATGGTAAATTCACAATGCCTAAGACATGTTTTTTTTTAAATATGAAAATAATAGTGGTTCACATAAAGAATTTTTCTGCTGAAATTTCTCCAAATTTTGCAAACAATAATTTGTTGTTAGGCTTAGTTGTGTATCCAATGTTTTCTTGAATTGTTTATGCAAAAGGGCTGAAAAGCATACTAAGGGTACATATGGCAAAGCAAATTGAAAAAAACTCTCTAATATTACCTGTAAAACAAGAGAAAAAATGAAGTAAAATAATTTTAAACAGCCTTTACATCTTCAATATACTCATGATGATGTAAGGAGTGCAGAAGTAAAGCAATCAATCTGATTAAAAATAATCCAAAGTGTGTATAAATATGTAACTAGTAAAAAGAAGAAACTTGAAACACGCGCAACAAGACAAAACCAGTTTAGCACAGCTTTGAAATATATGCTTAGAGGCCTTTGTTGCCTGTCCATTTCAGATAACTTGATCTGTAACATTACATCCTTTTCCAACCACTTCGTTATTAGAAATAGAGTGAGAAGTTGGAGGTACCTCAAAGGAACATGAAGAAAAACATTAATTGATAGATAGAAGTGATTACTTTGCACGTCAGAAGTTTCCCGTTGTTAGGGCAATAGAAGTATTTAGGGTTTTACTTTAGTTTCCTGTATTGGATTCAGTGAGAACATTGATAGATTCCCACAGAAAACCATGAACTGGTGTCAGGCAAGGATCAGAAGATCAAAGTAACAACTGAGGGATATTTTGAGGAACTGAAAGCAAAATATTTACTGTTACCCTAGAAAATGAGCTAAATTTGCATATAAGGAAAATATTTTCTTGCTGTTTGACTTTCACACTAGTGAAAGCTTTGTCATCTACGTTTTAAACCTCTGTCCCTCTTTTTAAACCTGTGTCCCTTCATCAACCCAGTGATGAAGAAAGATAAAGGAGGGACACAATTTCTGTCCCACTTTCCTGATTCTTGACAGGTCTGGGACCACTGAAATCACTGAGTTCAGTGATGCTGTGCTTCTTATCTTTCTAGAGGAACTTTCCAAGAAGAGTGTGACAAACTTCTAACATGGTTGTAAATATAGATGCGTTTACTGAAGTGAATTTGAAAAACAGTTTGGGGAGCAAATTTATTTTAGTAATAGCTATTTTGCCTCCTCCAACAAATGTCCAGCCCTACCCATTCTTTAAAAGCATGCTTTACTATATTATTTGCATTAATCTGTCCTTTATTTGCTTGTTTGTTTTAATGAAAAACTTGCCTCACTGCTTTCTTTGGAGTAACCATCAGAAACAAAAGGATCCAGCCCTGTCTAGTTTTTCTGGTTAACTGAAATCTTCAAGACGAAACTCCATTCCCTAGTACAGAAACTCCCTGTATAACTCAGAAATGTAAGTTTGTGTAACATCTTCTGTTGTCTTTTTTTCTACTTGCTCTGTTTTCCTTTTTTTTCCTAAAGGTAAGAAACTTTATTTTGGTCTAGCTCCCACCATTGACCTGGTAACACATCATCATATTTTTTTCTCTGTTTGATTTTCATCACTTCTGCTTATCTATTTTCATCACTTTCTCTTATCTATTTCTCAAAATATATGCACAACCCTTCTCCCCTTAAGGCTAACACAGCAGTGGTCTATCCAGTCTCCACAAAGATTGTTTGGTTTTGATTTCTTGGCTCTGAATGCCAGCCAGAACACAACACAGTTAGATCAGTGACATCTATGGGTGTTGAACTAACCACAGAAAATTTTTACTGCTGCTCTGTGATCAACAGTCTTTCTGCAGATTTTATTTCCAGTTTCTGTTACCCTCCTTTAGATGACTGGGTCAAGTGCAGTCCTGGGAGGGAGGGAGGGACACACTGCCTCTTTCCTTTGAGAGCAAATAAATATGTTGGGGCAGAAAGGTTTGGAGACCTCAGGGTGCGGTGGAAAAAACCCATAAATCTGGGAGCATGTAGCTCCTGCAGAGAGATTGGGAGACCACAGGAAAGAGCAAGGATCAAACAAGCAGGCTTCTAAAGGGATGAAAATAATGTAGCAGGGGCCAGAGGGAACGAAGGCAGAGCTTGCTGCAACTCAGCTCTGAATTGCTTGTCTAGGAGAAAGACAAAAAGAACAGGCAGACAGCTGGTTGTAGAAACCATTTTCATTTCCATTATGTTTTCCCTGCTTGCTTTGAGTTCACTCAAAGAATGCTTCTTACAATTATTATGAAGATTATTATTAAGAGTGTCACTAATAGAAGCATCAGAAGCCTTTTGGTCTCTTTTTAGAGCTTCTTTTCAGAGGTCATGTAGGTGGATCCATCTGAGGATTTCAGTCCATATAAAGTCCTGCCACAGGAACTAGGTCAGAAGGCAGACAAAAATGAGTATCCTACCTTGCCTCAGTGTTCAGATCTGTTTCTTTTAAAAACATTGTTACATTTTTATCTGCTTTGTCTTGTGCGTCTTTTGAATATTCAGATAAATTGTGGTTAGTTTTCTCATCCCCCTCCCAAAATTTAGGAAGAATCTTAAAAAAAAAAAATAAATAAAAAAGAGGGAGGTGACCTTACATGAAGACAGAGTAGCTGCTGTTTTCCTGCTAAACAGCTTCTGACTTGAGTGTAACTACAGTGTGTTCTACATCCATCAGTATGTCTTTTAACAAAAAGGAGATTGTTCTAGTCAATTTATTACCTACTCCTTTCCCATTTATATGGCCTGATGACCAATATGGCTGTGCTTGGCATTTTTTTAAGAACAGTGTGAGTTTTTGGTAAGAGAAAAGTTCTTTCTCTTACTTATGGAACAATCTTCCAGGGTCTTTGAACCTTCCAATGGTTGTAACAAATCTACACAAGGTTTAACCAATCCATCATGTATTCTTTTCATATTCTGTTTGTTTTCAGGGTGTAATTCTGCTTCTGAAACTGTGAATCTCATCGTTTTTTTATTGTGTTTTTATAACTTATTAGTGCATTAAATAAAGATCACGATGTTTCCATACAGAATAAAATGTGATTAGAATCTAGGTTTCTTTTTGGTATTTTTGATATTATGTTCATTTTAGTATAGCCTCCCATGCATACTAACTGTCAAGCTTTAGTATTTGATGCCCAACTAATATGTAACTTTACCTCACCTCCAGAATTTGAAGGAGCCTTTAATTTTATATTCCATGCATTTACTCTTTTCCATAAATGGTGGAATTCCATAAATGGTGGAAACTCCATAAATGTGGAAATTCACACCATCCCTTTGAAAAGAGATTTTTTAACAGCTGCTTAACCAAATAATGAGCTGGGCAATTCTGTGACACAGTACTGATTTTGTCAGAGAACATAGGAAATTTCTCCAACCCATAATTTTCTTTTCCTTTGGCATCTTCTGTCTTTTGGGGCTCGTGATTTCTTATTTTACATTCTGCTACTGTGTCTCAGTGACTCATATTGTTCTCTGGATTAGGTTTTTGTGTGTCTTATTTTTCTGAAGATATTTGTTCTATTTTGTTTCTTCTTTACATTTAAGAAGTCAGTTTGTATTTTCTGCTTCAAGAAAGTCCTTAATATCATCCATTTCCTTCTCTACCCTAAAGCTACCTACAACAGATCATGAAACATTTGTTCCTGTCTGCTCTCCAAAGTAGTTTCCTATTTTTGGTTCTATTTGTAGAAATGATTCAAAGGTTTATAGTCACATTAACCCTTTCAGATCTGTGAGTATTTTTCTTTGTTTTCCATTATAACTCCTTCCATTTTCTAAGAATTCTCCATTTGTATCCTTCCATCTTCTCATCTTTAATTTAAACCAGAAACCTGCTGCAGCTCACTTGGTTTTGGTTAGATTTTTTATTGTGCTAAATTCCTCTAAGTAGACTTGTATTTATGAAATTTTATCTCTTTAAAAATTAATTCATCTAAGTTTCTCTTCTTTTCTGTAGTATATGCTGTTTCCCACTCTGCTAGCTGGCTGTAGATGGCTCTGTATCCATTACAATATTCAAGTATAGTCATTGCTTTCAAAATTATTCAGGTTAGATTTTTTTTTTAAGTGAAGCTAAAATTTTTCAGTAAAAGATACTTTTGTTTAAAAACAATGCTATTTCTTGTAAGTCAGTCAAAGGCATTTTATGTTGTCCTTTCCTGGGCACTCAGTGTCTTTTGTCAATGTTTCAACCTTACCGGAATTTTAATTCTGTGTCTGTCTTCATTTTCAGCACATTCCTTTTATTCCTTCTGCTTTTTCTGAAGATTAAATGTTACTATTCCTGTATTGCAGATTATTGCTTTGAAACTCACAATGTCTTTTTTATTTTCTTCCAGTTCAGGCATAATACATCTGAAGAAACAGTAAGAAGTTCTTTAACCTCTAATTCTGCTACATCTTTACTTTCATATGTGGTAAGATTGATCATGTAGCTGTAGGTGAATGCTATCTTCAGAGTATAGCAAAATACCACAAATTTTTGGTATTTTCTGATGCTATTCATATACATGCATTTTGTTGAGTAACTTTGACACTGATGAACTTTGAACCATGATCTTGAGCCACTAAAACTAAAATGAATCTTTTCTTGACCTGATACAATTAATTAGGAATGCATTAACATTAGAATAGTTTTCCATAATGTATATTATATTTTATTCATTAAGGCTGATTTCAATTTTCTAGTTCATTTTTCCTGATCACATTACCTGATTAACTTGTTCCAAATATTTGAGTTCAGAGATCATTGTGAGGATAAACCTGAAATAACTTTGTGGTATCATGGTTCTCTCCTTTTCCAGATCATTAGAATGCAAATGAGCAGTGTTGATCTTTGGGCAGGACACTGAGGCATCTTGATTTCACTCTTTTCCCACTGTGAAACTTGCTGTCTATTCCCCTTCTTCCCATCAGTGGTGGCACTTGTGCAACATTGTCTGTAGCAAAAGGACTTTTCCCAAAGACTTTGTGGAGGTTCTTAAGTACTGCTTCAGGCAGTTCTTTTCCCACTACTTTGTCAATACTTTCAAGCAATCTTAATGCATTTTTCTACCCTTCCTTGTACCTCTCCTCATGCACATGTGTTCTGTATTAAGTCCTGCCTTACTTTGCTCAGCTACCTCCTAACCTTGGTTTCATGCAATTACCTTCACAAATAGACCGTTTCAACTCTCTTTATGCAGGACTCCACTTTTGTTTTCAGCTGGCCTTCCCTGACCTGATTTCTGTGAGGTCAAGAACTGTTCTGAAATCCCATTAATCCCAGCCAAGATTACACCACATCTGGCTATCTGTATTGGGCTAGCTGCTGTCTTCAAATACTGCATGATCGGCTGTTTCTGTAAAGCACCTCAGAAAATCTTGTATATTAAGAAGTTTGGAAAAGCTAAAGAACAAATGGGCTAAGACATTTGAAAGGTTCATGAGTGTCAAAATTTTTTGCCCTCTTATTTATATTCCTCTCCTCGAAAATATGTTGAAATAGAGCAATTTTTGAAAACACGTCTTGAAGTAAAATATTGTAGTAATCAAGACTTTTGACAACTTACAAAATCCAGTATGAATTCCCCAGAATTAAAATGTTTAAGGATAAACTTAAAGAGAACTAAAATCTTCAGGAATGTAAATATGTAGTTTGGACACTCAGACTACTGTAATTCTGCCTTTTAGTGAGGTTGTAAAGTTGTCAAAGACATGGGAGATTATTTTCCTTTCTTTTGCTAATTTTTTTCATGTACCCCCCACTGGAGGTAAAGGAGAGCCATTCAGAAAAATTCTTATTATTTCCAGTGGAAATTTCCAGTAACTTGCTCATTTCTATTTCCAGCTTCCAGAGAAAAGCTGAGCTACTGCATTTAATAGTGCTTAAGGATCCTCCTTTCCCATGAAGTTGTCTAACTGCATTTTAACTCACACAGACTTTTGAAATGTAAAACATCCTGTGGCAGTAAGCTTCAGGTTTATAGGGGAAAGGTGAGTTCTTTTCTTTATTTTATATATACCCTTGGAAGATACACCTGAAAGAAATGGATGAGATACTGTTTCTGATGGAGAGACTTATACTCTCTCAGAGAAAGACAAAGAAAAACTTATCTTCAAAAGTTAAAAAGACAATTCATACTTTAGAAAACTGAGAGGAGAATGTTGACACCAGGTAGAACGGGAAGCTGAGGGGAGTTGCACAAAAAAATACATTTTGATTCCTTTGTTTTTTCTTCCCTTTTGTTTCTTCATTAAAAAAACTGTGATAAAAACTAATTCTTTTTACACTTTTACCAGTTGTTGCTCTGTGGTTGGGACAATTTCTTTTTCCCAGATTCCCATTACTGCATCTGGGGAGAAAACAATCAACTCTGTTCTGCCTTGGCTTGTTTATCCTTATGAAAGTGTCATGCTCAAAAAACAGTTCCCTGACCAGACTGTTTATAATTTCTTTCTCATCTGGCCTGACTCTAGTTTTAGTATGGAAGTCTTGGGATCAGTGGGTGTGATACGTTTGGAGAACACTTAGTGTGTTCCTTTCCTTAAACACTTTCCATAATCAGTATAAGTTAAAGTTTGCAAAAACACATACCTATCTTTTTTTGCTGAAACAGGTATATTTCACAAAGGCTTGTTTCTTAATCCATTGAGGGCACCAGTTTGGTTTTTTTCATATCTGCTCTCTGGCCTTTGACTTGCCTGTCATGCATAATCCATCCTGTTGAGGAATCTCCCACTGAATTACTTTTATACTCAGTGAAATGCAAAAGAATTTTTACTCTGCAACAGGAGGGAATGTCAGGTCTGGATTAAAAAAAACCCATGGTCCATTCATTGTTTTAAAAAATAAGTCCTTACATAAATGAGTTATATGATGGCAACAAGAAACTGCTAACTTAATCAGATTTTCTGTATTTTTTTAGGAGAAAACAACAGTGAAGTGCCTTTCCTCACTCCCCAGAGAAGAAGAAATGGTGAAAAGGTCAAACAGGGCACATTTGTCACAGAAAGTGCCCACAGCTGGCACATACTGGCAAGTAGTGCAGGTGGAACCAGTGACGTGAGAGATGGAAGGGGCCTTGACTCTAAATGACAACACAGGGATGGAGTTAACAATTAGTACAGATAACTGACTGGTTAGCACTGACCATTATGCTTCATAGAATGGGAAAGTTGGTCAGATGGACCAAGAAACATGAACCCAAAGTGTGGCACATAAACCAAGCCATCAGATTAGGAACTTCTTCCTCTTCTCTTCAGCTGCACATAGGAATGTGCCAGGGTCGTGTGTCCCAGCCTCACTGCTTCTGATCTTCTAAAAAGGACTCCAGACCATCTTAATTCTTTTCCAAAATTCATGTAAAAAGTATCTTTGTTAACCTGCTACTGATAGATACAGGCAGCTTACCCCAGATGCTAGCAAACATGAAGTGATGAGGAGTCAAAAACAAGAGTGGCAGAGGCAGAGAGAATCCTGCATTATTCCCTGCCATCTTTTGGTTGAGCTATATGGTCTCTCTTACAACACACTGAGTCTCTAACATCATATAGGAAGTAGGAAAACATAATTTGATGGTTTGCTATTACAAAGAGATATGTGGAATTATAATTCACAGGAGTACTCTAGAGAATGTTGAGGAGTCCATCTGTGTTTGTCTCATCACCTCAGCTGTAGACCAAATAACCTATAGCTGACATAAGAAACTATTAGCATGAACTACTCCTGACTGAAGCAAAAAAAAGTAATGAGTAGTACCATTGTTTGATTTGAGGTTCCCTGAGACAGAATAGAGATAAGGGGATTTAAGTCAAGTACATTTTGAAAGACCAAGAGTGTATTGATAGTAGAAATAATAATTGACTGGTCAAGCGGATGACCAGACTTGAATAAAATACTTTGTTGAAAGTTCTTTAACAAAACCCTACACATTTGTGAAATGCTGACCATCAAGGAGCTGACTTCACCAGAATTTCTGAAGCAGAACTACCTCCCAGGTCCTAAGACTGAACACCAAGCTGCCAACGTACCTGCAATAAATTTTAGAAGACAGACTGTCTTGCCATCTGATTGGTTAACTGCTATCTAGATTTACCACTCTGTCAACAGATTTGTTGTCTCTGAGTGGCAGCAGAAGTCAAGCAAACTGAGATGCATAAGGCTTCTACAACCTTCCAATCCAAATGAGTAAATGCCTGTTGTCTTTGCCTGGCAATGGCATCATGTTATTTCCAAACCTCCCCAGTTTGTTCTCTCAGAAGACACTGACTAAAAGACATAGCAATACACCCCGTATATTTATCCATCTATCAAGAGGGACATTACAGCTACTTAAGCCACATCAGGAATCATGTTAGCAGTTAGAATGCTGGCCAGTGTCAATCAGAAAAATGTCTGAGCCGACAGTCAGGACAAATTATGATTTCCATCTCAAGACTCTCTGGTTGATAGGCTGAAAGACTTTGTCTTGCAGTGTTGCAGGGAATTTCTAGTATTACAGTATTTTTGTCCCACAAAGCTTTTAATATGATCTGACTTTCTTTTAAGCAGAAAACAAGTTTAAATTTTGAACAGAGAATGCTCTGAAGGAAAGCATGCGTTAGCCTGAGAGGAAAAGCCAGTTTGGCTTTTCCACCAGCTGTTACCTTCCTTGTTTAGTTTGTCAGGCCTTTGCTGTGTCAGTGGGTGATACTCACTGCCACCTTGACTGTGTGAACAAGTGCTGTGAGCCCTGAGCCACTGCCAAGTGACAGCACCAGAACTTGTGTGGCCATACCATCAGGGCAGGGAAGTAGATCTAGACTAGCATGTCCTGGACTCCAACAGCCCAGCAGTGCACCTGTTCTCTCTCCAGTATCTGAGCCTACAAAGCTGGTGGGGCTGCTTATCTTTTCTTCCTTTATCTCTGTTAACAAAGAAACCTTGGTCATACTCTCATGTTTCTCAGTTGCCTCATTCACTCAGTTCTTCTAGTCTCTGATTTACTAAATTAATTTTGTATTTTTATTTATGCTTTTGAATACTTGCCTTTTTGATTAACTACTCACTTATTAAATCCTATATTTCTTTCTAGAAGTAACATGCTGATGTTTGTTTGCTGGTCTTCTACTCTTGGCTCATACTTATATGTATGTTTCATGAAAACTAATGCAGGTTTTAGAAATACCTTGTTCACTAAATCTCATAATCTAGTGGGTTGATTTTTTCTGTCTTTACTGTAAGGGGCTGTTGTAATCAACTGGGATTGCAGTAATGGCATCTGCATCATAGAAATTATTTGGACAGGTGCAACGTGCCAATTAAAACATAAACAAACACAAAGTGCTTAGATTCACTCCAGCAGTCTAATTTTTTTTCTCAATCCTAAAGTCAATTTGCAATTAATTTAATACTAAAGCAGAAATGACAGATGATCTAATTGTTAATGTGGTACAAGTTTAGAAAGACATTAGACTACCATTCTGGAGAACTGTTGCACATAATTGCTCAGGTGTTCAGAACACATTTCATTCCCCCTGCTGTGCCAGGACTTCTGTTCCTGGATTTCCTTTCAGTGGTTCACCCAGAAGTGGGATTAAAAAGAGAAACCTAATGATAATGAATTGAATTGTTCACATCTAAAGGGGGCTGATTGGCAGGATGCCGGAAACAAAGAGATCCCTGACGATGGTTAAAAAAACCAAAAGTAATTGGATTACACAAAGAAAATAAGATAAACATTCATTAAAATTACAGTAACAGACTGTGATTAATGAGCATATACAAGTGCAAGCAGCGCATATTCTTTAGGCCCTGCAAGGTCTACATTCAGTGGTATAATTAATAATTTTTAATTGTTTAGTAAGTAATTGTTATGTTCTTCTCAGTTCAAAAGATGTGAACTTGTTTTCCCTAATCTGATTTTATCTGTGACTACTATGGAGTCATCAAAGGTATTGTAATTGGTAGTAAAGTTCAACCTGCCCTCTTTTTGACTATGAAATTTGAGTTTATGTGGTTCTGCTTGGGAAAATCATCACAGAATTTGAAAGAATGCACCATGGAAGAAAGTTCCATGTATCTATTCTTCCTTACATAGTAAAAAAATATCCATATTTGAAGGTCAGAATGTTTAAAGGTGATGAGAACAGGCACCTTTGTACATTAGTAGGAAAGTTTAGCTCTTATGGTTATATATGCGTGTTCAGCAAAATCTGGTTTTGAGTTCAGATACTCTGATGGACTGGAGATAAAATCAACCAGAAGTATGTATTTCAGTTTCGTTTAAGGACTAAAAGGACATGTAATTTTTTGGAAGTCCTCAAAATGCTTTGACTGCTATGGTAGCTGTAGATCCAGGCCTAAGCCGTAAAACTGCATGTGAGAAACAAGCTGACAACTTTTCCTGTCCTTTGGTTCCAAGTTCCTTAACAATATTGTTCAGGAGCTCCCGGCTGAGAGCAAGAGAGCCGGTGGTGCCTATATATCTACCACACTCAGAAACAGTGGCCATTTTAAGGGTCTTAAGGTCAGCGTCTTCCTCCTTGAGTGACTGCTTAGCAAGCTGTCTACAGGACTCCATGGTGCTGCTCGGGTGCAGTCACTGCTGCGCTCCTCATGGTCCGTGGTGATCTCCCTCAGTCACTGCACTAAAAGAGGTCAAGTTTTCTAGGTGCTGGCAGCACATAGCTGTGTTTCAGTGGCTGTGTTTCATATACGAATTAAAGCATTGGGACTTTGGCAGACTGCCTTCCCAAATACCGTATCCCTCTCTGACCAAAATCAATGACAGCATCAGTGTCAAACTGTTATCAGTCAACAGCATCAAAATTATTGTTCCTTAAGGCTGCCTTTCAGAGGTTTTTCATTCCTATTGCCATTGCAGACAGGGTACTGATATTCTTACCCAGCATGTATGGCTGATCCCAGAATCTACCACAATTCTTCAGCATAAAATAGCTCTTCTGATTTCCAGACCCAAGAAGAAAATATTTGACACTTTTTTTTCAGTAAACATTTGCCTTAAGAGATGGTCGTGGCATCAAGGGCACCTGCTCAGACTTGCATTTGTTCAGTGCTCTCAGAGCAAGCTGTAAACTTCAGTGCTTGTGGTAGCACAAAATTACTATTAAGACAGGCAAATTATGTATTGTCCTCTTCAAAAAAAAGAACAAACCTGGCAAACTACAGAAACCGCCCTGAAACTGAGTCACTTGATAATGCTGTCCTCTCACTTCTGCAGAGAATTTTCAACATATTTGAAAAATTTGGCTTTTAGGCATAAATTTTGTAATAAAGAGATAGATGTCCATCTTCCTTCTGTCTTCTATAATTCAAAATGGCAAATATAAAGCAAAGATATTTCAATATCTCTTATATTATGGTCAGAAGGAATGAGAATAGCCACATGAAGCTGGGAGAACGAACATGGATCTTGAAGGGTTTGAAAGGAAATGGCATATCTCTAGGGGACAGGAGCTGAAGAATCAGCTCGGGTTTTAGAATGAAAAACAAATACACCAAGGTGGTTGGTGGATTTCAGTACAATTTTTCTTAATGTCTCGAATTTAAAAAGGTACATGTAGATTTCTTTTATGTGTTATTTACATCTTTATATTTGTGCTAGAATGTATATAGCTTGGATTCCTGTCCTGTGCACGAATGCCAGTTGAGAACAGGGGATGTATAATGTGTTAGAGACAGATTTTTTTTTCTTATTTCCTTTATCATAGCAGAATCCCTATCCAGAGATTCTGACATATCATCTTCTTTGGGACACAGAGGTTCTTGCAACTTCTCCTTATCATATGGCTGAGGAGAAAGAGAAGAACATGGAGAAGATGAGCATGGCTCAGTTTTCTCTTTACATGTGCAAAATTAATGGTGTGATAGAACGTCTTTGATCAAGTGTTATAAAACACCCACTGCTGACAGCCAGAAAGCCAGTCATGAAGAGTGGCCCCAGGTCTGTGGAAACACAGATGTTATTACTGAGAGTTTTCTCCTTTTTGATCTCATTTTTGTCAGCTATAAACCAGGCATTGACTCTTAATACCTTCACTGTTTCCAGTCAGTATTTTCCTTTCCAACCACGGTATACCTTACATGCTTCCTGTGATGCCTTAGGTTTTAACTTTTAGACTTTTCAAATTCTGTATCACCTAGCAGTTATCACCTCTGAAGTTTCTTGCAGCTCGGTAGCTGCTCTCCTAGGCCAGATAGACACAACAAAGCTCCTCTAAGCTTGCTATTCAAGGACACTCAGACTGTCCTAGACCCAAAAGGTGTAAACTAGGGCCACGAGAGAGGTGGAGAAATTAAAGAAATTACATGATTAGCTAAAGTTTTAATTGGTGAATTTATGCTGATATGCAAATGGACCAAACCTATAAAAGTGTGAAGAGTTCGTGACCTGTCGTCCATCTTGGGGTCCATTTTGGAAGTAGCCTCTGGATCCCCAGGGTGTACCCTTGAAGGCCTTTCAAATAAATACCTACCTTTATTCCCTCACTCCTGCCTAGTCTCTCTTTCTAGGTAGCCACTCAAGGCATCAGTTCTTTGACACCCCAGATGGGACAAGGAGGCACCCAAAATTCCTCTGGGACTCAGAATATCCAGCTCAGCTCACCCCTCCCACCGCTGGCACCCCGGGGGTATAGTAGTACTATGTAGCCATAGTAATGCCACAGGGATACTAAGAACAAGCAGCTAACATTCTCACTTAAGTGGTTTCCTCAATAGGTTAATTTTAATTAGTTAAATGTATCCAAGTATTTTTGAAAACTCTTAAAAATCTAGATAATATTTGTCCACTGTGGATAAAGGTATTATAGTCTTAATCCTACTGCTTTAGGAAAAATGTTTAAAAAAATAATGAAAATATAATTTTAAGTAATTTCATGAAGCCACACTCACAAAACATTCCTCACAGAGGGATGAGATTGCTTATACTATAATATTAAAGGGTGGACCCATTAGAAGACTTCTGAGCAAATGCAGTATTTCTAATACAGCAGACTGAGGAAATACCCAGGATCAGTTTCCATTATAGCTGTATAAATATTGTCTGTGTTTACTAACTCTCTCTCTATGCCTTATGTGCCTTGTCAGTGTGTGGGTTGTGGTTTGAAACCTTGTTGTGATAAGTTATACTTTAATAAATAAACAGAACAGGCAATTTTAGGATCTTTTTCATAGACTCATAGAATCATTTATGTTGGAATAGACCTCTGAGGTCATCGAGTCCAACCATTAACCCAGCACTGACAGGTCCACTACTAAGCATGTCCCTAAGTGCCACATCTATACATCTATGGAACACCCCCACGGATGGTAACCCAAACACTGCTTCTGCACCTTTAAGATTTTCTTCTAGGAGGACATCCAACATTCCTGGACTTCTTTGTCCTTCAGGACAGTCTCCCAGGGGATTCTGCTAACCACTCTCCCAAAAAGGCCAAAGTCTGCTCTCCAGGAAACCCAAGGTGGCTGTTCTGCTGACCCCTATTTGAGGCAATACTCTCAGGGAGCCCTTACAATCCCACACAGATCAATCAATCTCCCAGGTCAGGCTGATAGCAGTGGGATATAATGTCCCTCTGAACATATGCACTAAACCCATTGTGGAAATTAACTGAGCAGTATTGGATGTAGTGAGCATGGGAATGATTTATGGAAGAATTTACCTAACTATTCTTCCAGATGCCCAGAGCTGAGTGTTTGGAAAAACAGCTGGTTGCCATGAAAACTATATTTCTGACTGACTGATGGGCTTTTGGGGCCTTTGAAACTGGGGACCTGATCCCCAAGATACATCCCTATCTTAAAGTGGTTTTAGGATGCTCAATTTAAATTAGCTGCAACCAGACCCCGTGCAAACTGAGCACAATGAAATTTCTCAACCTCTATTGAATCTATGTGCTCCTTCTTTTTTCCCTGAGGAAAATGGCTCAGGAGACTCCTGAATCACCAACTAAAATGCATTTTACACTGGGAAAATCTCTGGCTTCCTCTGAGGGGTAACTCCCTGGCTAATGGACCCTGTCTCATTAAGTCACACCACCAGAATGGGACGTAAATGGTTACACAGTGATGCAGCAGAGCGCTGATATTAAGTACCATGGTGCTGATTTACTGAGTGGGTTTCTAGGATTGGAATAATTAGTAAGATACCAAAACTGAGGGGAAAATGGTGACCATGAAATTGGGGGTGAAAACTACCAGGGAATGCTCTTTAATTTAAACAAAACTGTTGTACTCACACCTTGGCCTTTTAGGTAACTAGGCTTTCCTGTGTTGTGCTATTTACATCAGTTTTAATAGTGCTGAAAAGAATGAATTACAAACCAACTAAAACTTGCTTTTCATTTTAAAGTTTTTTTTTTTTTTTAATAAAAATCCACCTTATCTTAAGTACCTGTCTTAAATACTCAACTGTTATAAATCAGAATAAGTCCACTTAAACTCATCTATCAATACTGATTTATATCCAGAAAGGCTGGGCCTAAAGATGTAATTTTCCAGTGATTTTCAATTTGTCTCCTTACGCATTTGTTTGAAAACTAGGTCTAAATAACTACATATTATCAAGATAAATGAGCTTAAAATTCTGTTATTTGGGCATCTTATGTCTACTCTGTATATAATTAAATGCAATGAAAAGGTAAAAAGGTACCTTTGTGAGGTACAAAGCAGAGAAAATGTAAGTTTTTAAATGAAACTTACTATAATAATTGGACTTTTTATTGTCTCTTTATTTGCTTCATGCAGACACACCACCATGCTCTTCTTTCATACTGGTAACAGAGTAAAAATGCTTTTTTAAATAGATATTTAAGGAAATTACTCTCTTCAGCACTATTTTTCATGTGTAAAGTGGAAGTAAAAATTGCTTTTGTTAATCTTTCAGGCTTCATCTCAAAAGGATGAGCCACTCCCTCTGCTGGGGATATTTCTACAAACTGCTCTGCAAATGAAAACAGTGTGAAGTTTTGTAAGCAAAATGCTAGAAATCTAGACATCCTTCTAAAGTCATATAAAACCTTAGCTGTGTTATTGCATAAAACATTGCTCAAGCACATATAAGTGTCTTTATAGTCAAAAAACACACCTCATTCAAAAAATAAAAGAAGAAACAAAGAAACAGAAACACAAAAATGTAAAGATTTCTTAGCCAACAAGGTTTAGGATTTTTTTCCTTTTCACATGTTTATAACTCAATTTGCATCTTGCCAAAGATAGCTAACTGATAATCTACCAGAGTTCCTTCTGGCTACAGGCTAGGTTTAGCCTGGACAAGAGCTGTAGGACATGAGCAACAGGTTTTTTGTCTTCATCTATTAACACTCAAAATAACACCTGGAGGGTAACGATTCTCAGGAAGAAAGTTCTGTTCATTCCCAGTTTTTGTTCAGTTACTGGCCTTTTGGATGAAGCTGCAGTGGATTCCAAAGAATGTCTCTGATGGGATGCCAAAAACTGTTCCAACACATATTCATACATATATTGGTTTCTCAGTCAAGCTGAAAAAGTGTGAAAACTTTTGTATTTAAAAATTTAAGCATATTAAAAAAGATACAGAAGCAAAGCATACACAGTCAAGTTATCTATCTTTTATATAGATCTTTGTTCTTGCCTACTTGTTATGGCAATTCCACATTTGCCTATATCGAGCAGGTCTGAAGGAAGCATAAATGTTTCATACAAGAGTGCTCCTACAGGCTCTCTAAAAATTGTTAGCCAGGTAGAGGGAGAGCTACTGCCAAAGACAAGGGAGCAGATCTACATGGTAGCCAGGATTTTTCTCAGGCTGCATGTGTGAGAAGATCAAAGTGCTTATGTATGGCTTTAGATTACCCACAGAATTGCTGCTGTCAAGGTAAAGAAAGTTTATAGAAAAAAAAAACCAACAACATAGAGAGATTTGTTCTGTAAAGGTGAAGTAGAAATTGCTTCTACCCCAAAGTTTTCCCCTGTTTGTTTGCAGAATTTTATCTTGTTTTAGAACATTTGGGTTCAAACAAACTCCTAAGTCGATACTCTATGTATTTTGAAAAGCTAGGTAGTTAGTGCCTCTCTGGTGTTGCCATTTTAGTGGCAAGTTGTTCAACAGGACATAATAAATCCACTAAATGAAGACTGAATACTAACAGCCTTATGCTGAAAAGTACTCATTTCCGTGGGGCTACCTGAATAGATCAGTCTTTGAACATACCTGGGCAAAAACTGGGGTGGTAATTGCCCTGGGAATAGAAAACATGACTGGCCCTTACTTAATTCTAAATTTCTGAAGGCTCATTTTCCTTCTTGCATCCATTGGTAAACAGAGGGAATTCTAATGACCACAGGTGTCAGTGGAAAAGATGATCATGCATAATTATTCACTCAATATTACTTAACTATTACTGACTTGAGTTTTTCTCCTGTGGCCCAGGCCTCTTTCTACAATTCTTTTGTAAAATGCACACAAATAACAAAATACAGAACATTTGGGGGCCTAAGAAAGAGGTTTTTTTCTTGAGACCTGGGGGATCCAGCACAACTCAGAATTATGTGAGTGTTTTCTTGGAAAAACATGAAAAAAGTGTTTACATACTAGTTATGAAAAAGCATGCATACTGACACTCAACTTCTTAAAAGTAAGAAAAAATATGTTGCAAACCCTGAGAACACTAAATGAAGGGAATTCAAGGTGAAATTGTGGAACCATATCACTGTAAAAATGTTTAACAAAAAATCGGTAAGATTTTAAGAAGATTCTCGTAGACTGTTTGTGGTACGATATAGTTGTGTTGCTTTTCTCATGCCCTCACATGAAACTGGAAGTTGACAGAGGCATGGCATTGAGGCAAGACAAAGTGTGAACCCAGCAAAGCATTTAGATCCACATCTGAAGTCAGATAAACACTAAATCAAGCACTAAAAGCTGTATTTATGGTTTCACAGTATTTTACCTCGAAGGAAGGGAGAACTACTAAGATTTTTTCCGTGGGAAACAGAACATGCCAGTAGCTATATGATGGGCTAAGTCAAGGGTTTAATAAATTCAGAAAGCATGGAAATGATAGGTGCTGAAGGTAGGGCAATGTGTTCTGTCTGCTGAACATACAGCTGCTACTTTAGCAAGTGCAGCGGTCATTCTTGCTTCTCTCCCGTGGCTCTTCCAGGTGTTTCAGTGCACACAACATCTGGAGGATAGCGCACAGTTTTACTCAGGTCATCTATTGTTCTGCGGATTACAAATGAAGTTCTGTCAATTTAACTGTGTGCTTGCTGGAAGAGTAATAGTAAATATTACAAAAAGAAATTTTAAAAAGTAGTGGTCAATATTACCTCTAGCTAAAATAAATTTTCAGATTAAATTAAAAAAATTAATAGCATCCTTCCCCTCAGAACCTTTGCAACTCCTACATGGCCACAGTCACTGTTAATATCTTTCAGCTTGCAAGACTCTGCAGTGTTGTGGAGTGGCCATTCTGCATAGAAACCAAACCCTGTGCCAGCTCACAGTGGGTCACAACTTTGCTTCCATTATTTTACCCTTTTCCTGTCTTCTCACAGAGGCTTTATCAAATTTATAAGCTTAAGTATGGCTGGCTGATACTACAGTGGTTCTACACACACAAAATGGAGAAAAAAAGTAGTCTAAATTACATGGACTTTGTTTAGAGATTGTAGAAGCATCCTGGACTTATGTAAATGCATTGTGAATTTTTCCTGGAAGGATAAATATTCTAACAGAAATGTGATTTCTGTTAAAAAGACGTCTATATTTAAATATGTATGCAACATATAATCCAGCTATCTTTTTTGATTCTTACAGATCACATTTCACAAGAGTTCTCAAATAAATATTCCTTTGCTTACATTTATGACACATTCTGACCCTTTGCAAAGTTTGAGTCTGGTTGTTCAAAGTCTTCCAAATTATTTTCAGTCTGAAAAAAGCCATATGGAAGCTACAGTCTAATTTACTAATGAGGGAACTGAGAATATTTGGTTGTCTTTTGACAGAGTTTCACTGGTACATAAAGCCTCAATTTTTCTCATTCTTTTAGCAAGTAGAAAAGACTCATCATTTTGCCAGCCCTCAGGTTGTGCAGCACAGAAAAGACAGAAAACCTTCATTTGTTGTTTGCACCTATAAACCATTTTATCCTGAAGGATAAGTTTTCTGGAAACTAAATGAGAATCCTTTTGTCCTGTTCTAGCTTAGCTTTGTAATCTTTCGTGGGGCAGAAGTGTATAGTCCTAACAATGCCATACCCCTCTCAGATTACTTTCATCATGAAATTATTGTAAAAAAAGTGGGCTAAGTTTGGAATAGTTTTAAAGGTCATGCAATTAAAAGTTTACATCTCACATGAACGTGGCTTTATGTACCTACGTGGTCCATAGACACTTAACATTCAGATGGTTTGTATTTGAATAACTAAGTATTTTTGGGGATCTGTCTTGAAGTGGCAGACCAGGTCAGACAGTGCCAGAATGATAACCTAAATGTTCCACTTTATAGTGTAGAGTTGTAGCCACTTTTAAAGTACTGTTATTTCAGTCTGTTACCATAGGTTGAACCTCGGTGCTTTGTTTTTCAGACAATGAATTTTCATGTTATTGTTGTTAAACCAATGACATATATTATCTACACAATATATTCCTTCTTTAAGTGTCAGTATTTTTTTAAAAAGTCTGTTACAAAAGCAGGTGCATAGGTTGGTCGTTTTTTTTTTTTTTTTCATTTTGAAATGTAATAAAGTCAGTTTTTGGCCTCAAGCAATACCAGGATTTAAAATAGGAACTACTTTGAAGCAACATGAAGTTGCACCCAGCCTCTAGGTTATTAAATGTGTTTTCTCTCTCTGGCTTCCTAAATGCATCTCATTGTTTAATGGAATTTTAACTGTAAGATTTAGTTGTAGACATTTCAGCTGGACTTCCTTTAGAAATACATAACGATGCACCCACTATTGCAAAACACAAGTGGATTGGGGTGTGTGGGAGGGGGAAACACCAAAATATTTTTTTACTTCCAGACCACGAGGAAGAATAAACAAATTAACAGTATTTCAGGAGAAGCAGTAGTATGGCTGGTGGGTGGGTCATCTCAGAGATCTAGTCAGGGTGAGCTGAGCTTCATCCTTCAAGGGCTTGCTTTCATGCACAGCTTTGTTTGTGCAACTTACAACCAGAAATAACCTGCTCTTTTAAAGCAGATTGATAAAGAAACATCCTGTTCCAGCAAGCCTGCCGTTCCAGTTGATGCAAGATATTATAACTAGGATCGATTAATGAACTTTGGCACTTTAAAAACTGAGTGTGGTTATGAAGGTAAAGTAAATCCTCTGAATCTCTAAAACCTTATTACCCACAACTTGCAATGTCACTGTTCATTTTACATGAGTTTAAATCATATTGCCCAGGAGCTACATAGTATACCTAGAAGATTCTGGACTCTGTAGTTACATTAAATAAATTCTTTTGCAAAAGACAGTCATACACTATGGAGGTATTAGCCATAAATTCACAAAAGCCAAGATATAAATTGCATGTAAGTGTCATAGGTGCAGCTATAACAATATCATCTTGCTAAAAAAAGAAAAAGTGGAAGAGGAATATTTCTATTTTACTTTGATAAGAGGTAAAGACAGCCTAGCTAGGTCAGTTGAAGGCATTCTGAGGGGACAAGAAGGAGGAAGAGGAAGATCCACAGCTGTTCTTTGCTTCATATTCATTCTACAGACGGAAGGTTTCAATTTCCAGAACTGTCAGTTTATAGTCTTTTTTTAAAAAAACTTCTTCTGTATTCAATTTAAAAAAGCTTTTGAAAGGTACATTTAATTATTTCAATCTTTTATTTTTAAGAAATGTTTCAGGGTTTTCTTTGTTCATGTAGGCTTGTTCCAGAATGCTAATAACTTATCCCTGTTGCACTCCAACTCCAAGCAAAATCATGTTACAGCAAGTAATGCTTTTTGAATGAAAGTTTTATTTTTACATACAGCCAAAATGAGTTATATTACACCTGCACGAATGATGTTTCCCTTATTTTATGAAACTGGAAGAAAGCCAAGTTGTACAGCATTTCTGTAAGTGCAGAGGGTTTTTTCACACGCCTCTTCCCAGCATCACCTGCTTCAATGATTTGGGTGTTCCCCTCAGGTAGGTCAAAATTTAAACATGTTAGTACTGAGATTGGCCACACCTAGAGATAATACAATTTATTATTTTTTTGGCAATGGTTATGTTAGCCAAATATGACATAGTGATCTATGAGAGTTATCTTTTTGAACTTTGAGCAACTCTTTGTTATTAGATGTCAGGGGTAGCTGATGCTCTTAAACAGAGATTTCTAGAACCATTGCATGACTTAAAATTAGGTGGTAAACAAAAATATTTGCACTAAGGATATGGAAAGCTGAATGATCCCAATAGTCCAGCTAGTTCATTATCTTGTCTTTAGCCCTGGATAGTAAGAGCATTGAAAAAAAAAGCACAAGAAGGGCTGTGATTTTATTATCATCTTGTGCTGAAGTCCACAGGCAGAGTGGGATGTGGGAATGCAGTTTGCAATGACCACACTCTACCTTCTAAAACAATGAACTTCAGTTCCTGCTGGTCTCAGCCTAACACCTTTTTCAGCAGCTTGCACCCACGCACACAAGCCCCTGCCTTAAATCCAGATCCACAGTGGGAGGGAATGTCTATCTGGGATGCAAAACAATTCAATCCTAGTAAATTTTCTGTCTATTTTTCTACTTTAAACAGCTTTTGTTTGGTTAATTGGTGCTGTAGGCAGATAACCAATTTTCTCCTGTGGAGGGATTAGTGGAATTCCATTGTTGAGATGTTCTAATTGTTAATTTGCATGCTTGAGAAAGATTATAATTTTGATTGTGAAACCTACCAGGGTTGATTTTTTTTTTCCCCTGAACAAAGTAGAGGAAATAGTTTTTTGCACTTAATTAATATCTACACAGTGTCAAGCATTGGACAACATCAAACACAATTATGAAACATATTTAAAGAACAAATATCCCTAATTCTCCTCTTTGGGAACAATTCATGGCCAGCTCCATCTCCAGAGGAAGTTAGATAAACCCTAAGGCTGAAAAGTCCTCTAAAAGCTGTTACGCTCACAAAGGATTTCAGAAGCGCAGCAAATATCACTCCTGACACCGTTCTCAGTTCATACACTATGAGTTTCCCATCTCTATCTTTGCACTTCTCTTCCCAGTGAAAAATGAAATTGAGTTATTACCTTGAGCTGGATAATTGGAGGTGAAGTCCTACAGAAGATGAGCCACTTTGAAGTTTTCACGTAAATGAACAGGTTGTGATAAACCTGTTGGGAAAGATGGGAATTTCATTCTTCATGTATATCTGGCAGCTCATTAAAAAGTTCCTATCTGATCAGATCTGGGAATTTTATCCCATTTAGCTAACTTGGGCTAAAACTTCTTCTGTCATTAGGCACAGGGTCTGGAAAATGTTAAAGAAATTTCAGTTTCTTCTTCATGGAAACGTTGACACCTTTATATTGCGGCTGTTCTGCAAAGAGTTGTGGCACCAATATTGTCCTCAGATGGTACCAGTCACTGCTAAACTTAATCCTGTCTTTATTCCACTGCTTGTGTTCTGTTAATATATGAATAGTAACAGGAGAAGGTCTGGTATTTTGAATTTCTGATGCAAAAAGTCCTTGTCTCCTGTGGTTTTTTGGATCCTTTTGCAGCTGTGATGATTGATTTCAAAGTCACTGCAAAATATCCCCACATGAAAAACTTTTTTACTAGAGTGGTGGAACTCATTACATGAGACAATGGAAATTTAAGATTATCTCCTTAATCTTATGGATCATAAGTTACCTTATGGATAACTAAAACTTCTTGATTGTTACAGTCAAGTTTTGCAGATGGGTGAGCAGCACCAGGACAAGACAGATTAAAATGGGAAAGGGAAGATGTTAAGTGCACGAATCAACTGCTTCTTTGCCCAGAAATCAGAAAATTAAAAATGGCTGAGTGGTGCAGAAGGCAGTCCTTGCCTTCCTCTGAGCCCTGGAAATGAGAAATAATAAAAAAATGGAGGCTTGTGGTGTTGGTTTATTTTCTCTTGCTCTGTTCTTCAGAGGTCTAAAATGAAGAAATAGAGTTTCTTCAGAGTTGTCTTCGTGATCAAAGGAAGGATGTGAAGAATCAAAATATGCACTGGTTTAACTGAGGAGATCTTAAAATTCCCATATTAAGTAATGTTTGGATAATTATATACTGGTGAGCACTACACAAATGTTTTGGGATTTTTTTAGCTGACTGAGAGAAAGGGGAAAAAATGAGACGATTAAAGAAAACCAAATGAATTAAAAAGTTTTATGCAAATATTGACAGATAAATATTTTGTTTACTGTTTTCAGTACATTTCATGAAGCAAGAGAAATGCCTCTGTGAGAATTATACATTTGACTGAAGATTGCATTAAGACCCTTGGATCTTACATGGGCAGGGATAAATTCTTCTAGATCAGTTTACTCAACGCCCCATCTAACCTGACCTTGAACACTTCCGGGGTGGGACTCCCACAGTTTTTCTGGACGACCTGTTCTAGTGCCTCACCACCTTCACAGTACTGAATTTCTTTCTAATATCTAATCCAAAACTGACTTCTTTCAGTTTAAAGCCATTCCCTCTTGTTCTATGTGCAGGCCTTTGTAAAAAGTCCTTCTCCAGCTCTCTTGCAGCCCCTTTAGGTACTGCAAGGTACTATAAGTTCTCACTGGAACCTTCTCTTCTCCAGGCTGAACAACCCCAACCCTCTCAGTTTGTCTTCACAGGAGAGGTGCACCAGTCCTCTGATCATCTTCATGGGCTCCTCTGTGCTTCCAACAGGTCAATGTCCTCCGTATGCTGTGGATCCCAGAGCCTCACACAGGTGTTCAGGTGGGGATCAGTCTCAGTGTTAGAGTTTTGTGCCATTTTAGGGGCCCAATGCCTTGTACGGATACTGAGAGGATTCCCAGGTCACCTTTTATCAGATCACTTCCATAAAATAGGAATTCTTCCTAAAGATAGGACAAATATAGACCTCAATGTACACTCTTTTCTCATTAGCTGGACAGGCTATAATAATAGACCACTTAGATAAACCAGATCTGAAATGACAGTGAATAGTACATGGGAAATAAACCCCCATATCTCCACCCTGAATAACAGCCACTGGGATGTGGCTGAACTGGTATGACCCTGGTTATAATGGAAAAGCCTCAGCAGCCACGAAGCTGAGGAATGTTAAGGAATTAGCCATTGCAGCCAGTGGTGCTAAAGGTAAATTCACATCTGGACTCATGAAAACAATTGTGGTTTCCTCTTGGCTCACACTAATTCAAGCCCTTTGGAAAATACTTCCAGACTAGGCAGGCTCTTTAGTCTTTGACTTAACAAAGAATGTCATTCAGAATTACTATTATTAGCTTGTTTGTCCATAACAGCCCCAGAATAACCTTAAACAGTTTGCTGATAAGTTTTATTTTTAGTTTTAACCACTTAGAGGGGTAATCATTGATTTATCCTCAGTGCCTATGGAACGATCACTGTGAGACTGTGAATAACTTTAAGATACAGGCAGAAGAGATATATAAAGACTAGGCCAGGTGGTTGTCTTATTTTTTAATTTCAATAACTATCAGATATCTGAGATTCTATTGGCTAATATCCTTCATAGCCTTTTGAGGAGAAAAAAAAGATATTGGATTGGGATGAAATAAGTTTTTAATCAAGCTTCTCCATGGCATTTTACTAAATTCCAAATTGGCTTGAAATATTTAAAGTTTTGACTCTGTGTTGCAGTTCTAGATTTTGTACTTCAGTCAATGTAATCCCAGCAGCCTTCAGGTCTGTGAGCAAGAGTTAGTTAGAAAACAAAAAATTTTTTTTTGAATAGTGCTTCTTGAATATTAACATTTTCATCAGAGAATACTCTCTTGCAGTTTGCAGGTCCGCATGACTTGATATAGGAAAGGCTGGAGAAAACTTCATGCTTCTGGATGGTGATGTCATTCTTGGAAGCCTGCGAATCTTCTGTGCCGTAGCTCTGATCTCAGTCCCAGAAGATCAAATACTAAAGACCGACGTTACAAATGTTCAAGATACTTTAGCTAAGAAAATGTAGAACTGTAGGCTTTGAGTATTATACATGGGAGAAAGCTGTCATTCTGAAATTCAGCTTTGATTGCTCACTCACCATGATTTTAATTGACTTTCTGTAGATCAGAAATAGCACTGGGCTTCAGACATCAAATTAGAGTGGTCCCAGACTGCACTACATGCAGTTTACTGGGTCAAACCAAAAAACTTCATTAGTAGTATAACATGTCAAAATTAGTCACTTAAGAGTGTAAACAGCCCCAGAAACAGGAATGAGCAGGCCTCCAGCCATCTGCTTTGTGTGTTATTCCTGCTTTTTCACTGTAGGCGCTGATTTTTGTTCACTCAGCCAGATGATCGTCGCCTCAGATTCAGCTGAGTGTCCCGAAGTAGCAGAGAGCTGGAGATGTCAACAGATTGCGATGCCTTCCGGTAGGGGCACAATGCTCTGCGCTCAGCAGGGAGGACCAACATCAACAGCTGGTACATCCCAGGACCTCTTTTCCATCTTCTCCTCTCATTTTTTTCCTACAGATGTGAGAAGCAAACGATCTTGTCATTATTAGCAAAGGCACCCTGGAGTAACCCTACACTCTTTTTTAACTCAAGCCAGTGACAAACCTTCCTCCCCCATCCTCCCTCCCCCTCTCTTTCCCTTCTCACCGCTCTTCTCAGTTTGTTCTCTATTATAGTGACATTCTTAATTTGTACATTATTTTCATGAGAATTTTTAATTTCTATCTAGCATATTTTTGTTTGTTGCCTGTTCTGTAGCAGCTGGTTTTTATGTACCTGATTACTCAGTTTATGAAACCATATTTATTTGGTCAAATTCTGTTGAGACATATTTGTAAAGCCTTATGAAATAACAGAGAGATCTTGAGTATACCTTCTTAAATTATTTTTTAACAACTTTTTTCTAAATTACCTTCTTTTATTATTTTTTGGCACCAAAAATATGGACAGCTTACACTAGCCATGCAACCAGAAAACAAATTCAAAAATGCAGGATCAAAAGAAAACATTAGCAAGCCTCTGAACAGCAGTAGCAGCATGAATTGCTAGTTCATATAAAAAAAGTCAGTAGGGATTAGGCAATTGCTGTACAAAGAATAAACCAATGATTTCTTAAAATTAGTGTTCAGCTGATAGCCATTTAATTAAACTGTTTGCTTTAGCATTTGTGATTTTTAATGGAATTTCAGGAAAGGTTAAAGGAAGGAGTTGAAAGATAAGATTCAATACAGATATAGAAAGCTTTAATTTCTTTGCTAAATGCATAGTGATGCATTTTGATGTGCCATCATTCCCATCAATAGAGTGATGAACAAAATATATGAACATAGCAATAGCTTGTGGAAAAATTATCTTACCTTTACATGAAAAGTAAGCACTTGTTTCACAGAATATTCAGAATTGAGACGGACCCAGGAGAATCATTGAGCCCAACTCTTAAGTGAATGGCCCATACAGGGACCAAACACACAACCTTGCTGTTATTAGCACCATGCTCCGACCAACAGACCTAATTTCAGGTAGTTGATAGTGTCTTTACTGTATAGCCAAGCTTCAGAAAGGCTAAGGACCAAAGCGAGAGGAAATCTCATATCAGAGATGCAAAACCCACTTTTGGAGTTAATGAGCTGCTCACGTGATCTGCGTGGAGAAACAACCAGGGCTTTGAGAAATGCCCTAGTGAAATCAATTGCTGGTGAAAAAAAGGGAAATATTAAGTGATAGACATTTTCATATCAGATGAAGTTAAATATTTCAATATATCTACTAATCTACTAATTAATGGGACTGGAGAGGAAATATTTCCTAAGATTGAGAAGCGTGTGGCTCTTTTGGTAAATTTTTGTTACCTTTCAATCATTTGGCAAGTACTGAAGAATGGATATTAAGCTAACCGTGCCCTGATATGATACTACTGCTATTTTATTCTGGTTGGATTTCTGAGCTTAAATTCTGGGCCAGTTACCTGGAAAAAATTAAAGTGTATTAAAAAGAGCAAAGGCATGCCTTAAGAACTGTAAGTCAGGAAATCTTTATTCTTTGTTATAAACCCCAACTATGATAATGATGTAGTTTCTCTGTCATTAGCAGAGAACCTGATTATGTGGCAAGCTTTGGGTGAGACTCTGTTTGCCCTTGCCCTTTAGCAATTGTATGGAAGGGAAAGGTGCAGTAAAGTCCTTCAGCCCTCTGAGAGTTCTGATCCTGGGGTCAGGTTGGGAGGATATCTAGTCTAAGTCAATTGAGTTAATCATAAATGTCACAAACATTTTAATTAAACCACCACAATGATATGATGAGCATTTTGTATAAAATAAAACCCTCTAATGCCCTCAATACTCCTGCTAAAGCTCAGCTCACTGTGCACATCAGGAATGAAAGATTCATGAGCTGGAAAGACAGCTAGGGGAGAGAAACATGACTCTGTAATAGTGATGGGCAATACACTTAGTAAGGCAGCAGGGCATCTGAATGAGTGGTGTCAGTCTATACCTACATCTTTACAGGCTCATATTGCCCCTTGCCTCTTGCCAGCTGATCTTCTACTTAGAAGCTACCTTTGGGCTTATCCAAACTCACCCTTGCAAAGGATGTACTGCAGCAAGAATGTTATAAAACAGGAAATTACACAATATTCTTATTTCTCCCTGCTATACATTTATTAGCCTATCATAATATTTGATTTAACAGTATCATTACACATGGTTGTATCATGATATGTTTTTAATATACTGAAAAATTTAGATGGCATTGCTCATTCTTATACTGTTATTTAATGATTAGGCATCTCAAGATATCTATAAGAAAAGAGCCTTTATTTCCTAACATTTCTGTTCCTAATTCTATAAAGAACTTGCCTGGGTGGGATCAACACCAAGGAAGTTTTAACACCTCTTGATATTTCACTAGTCTTGGGAAAAATGTCATTTCTCAGACCTGGTCTGAAAAAATTTGACTATCACAGAAGCAAATATTTAAATCGCAGCTGTATTGCTCTTAGAATGAAATAGACTGGAAACTTCCTGCATTATAGTGTGTTGTTACTGAAGAAAAAACAAATCAGCCTAACCATTAATTTAAACCAAAGTTTTTGTATTTAGAGGCATTTCAGATGCTGTAATGGAAGGATCAAGTTATACCTGTACAAAAATGTCAACGAGTCTTGTCAAGTATAATCACAACTGGTCCTGCACACTTGCTGTCCAGATATCATCTATCAAAGTTGTGTCTATCTCTCACTTTGCTCCAGGGAATGCAGTAAGGAGTGAGGTGTGCTTTGACTCAGATAACCAGAAAACAATGATAATAGAGAACATGCATAAGTTCAGCCGTGAATTTAGTATAGTCACATTTGAAATAACTGCTGAGCACAATTTGTGGAGGGTGAGAAAATCAAAATCCCTGAGGTATTCTAATGAAAACACAGAAGTCTATGGGTCTTCAATAATATGGCATGGTGTTCTTTCATATAAGCACAAATTTAAAAGACTCTCATTATTGTTATTCATTTGTATTGATTTTTTTTCCTACTCATAAATTTATACTAAGAAAACAAGGAAGTAGTTTAAAGTTGTCATTGGGTGGTGTAGAAAGTAATATGATAGATCTTTCAGTTCAGACTTACTAAAAACATAAGAAAGTGTAATTCTTTGGAGAAAACAGATGTTTTGCAGAAGAAAATCTTTCTTTTATTTATATAGAATGATGTATCATAAGTGCTAGTTATCAGATATTGTTAATGCAAAATATTAGCATATTTTATACAGTTAAATTAATATATAAATATTGTTTATATTTTGTCTACTTCTTCTTTCACCCAGGGTCATGTGTCCTCTTTTTTGTATTTACTACCTAGAAAGAAAGAATGATACAGACCTCCTGACAGCAAATATGCAGCAGCACTAGGCACAAGATTTTTACAGCCTTCACTGAAAAAATACAGTGGGGCAAATATAGGAGACTAGATCAGAATGAATTGCTGAAATCAAGTCAAAGCATGTTTTTGTAAACATCTCATATGACAGCTCTATTATATAAAAAAGCAAAAAGTGGGAGTTTTATGTAGTGTGATGCAAATCATAGTTCTGTTTAAGGAAGACTTTAGAGTAGTAAATTATGGTCTTGTTTAAACTGTGATTTAATGATCAGTAGTATTTCAGAAGCTTAGGTTAAAGCTTTCTTCCTGCCTGGATTTTTAAAGTTTTGTTCATTTTTTGTTTGAATAGCTCTTATCTTAATTTTAATGTGCCAGTGTGACAGTGCATGTAGCTAGGAATTAAGCTTAACCCTTTGAAGAGAGGAGACAGATCCTTCAAAATACGTGGATTATCTAAAAAAACACAGAAATGTGCAGCAACCAATGCACTAAGTGAAAGGTGAAGTAGCCTGTAGCAACTGATCCATGTTATTCAGGAAGTACAAAGCTGTTGATTTTGGCTGTCACAGGAAGCACTGAATTTATTTGAATAGAACACTATTTTTGTGAGGGAAGCCTGGTATTATAAGCCCAATGAGTTTTTTGCTACGTTATCTACTTCTGTTATAAATTATTAACTACTGTGACTTGCTCCAAACAAAGTGTCGTAAAATATCCGTGTTAGGTAAAGGAGAGCTGTGTGGTCAGGCTGCCCCACTCCTTCTCCCTTACCTTGGTCAGATTGAGAAGTCGGGGTTGCCTGGATTGCCTGCAGGCACCTCCTGACCCAGTACATCACTCCACTTCCAACATCTCTCTGCACTGCACCTTCTCAAGTTGCCACTCTCTTTTCCCCTCAGGGAATAGTCCTTGCTTTCACTCAGGGTCAAATGTGCCTCCTGGGACCTTTGTCAATATTAATGTCACGTATTAATATGGCAATTGCACTCAAAGGTCAGTGGAGAAATCAGAAACCCAGTCAACTTTTCTGCTGTGCTGTATCTATAAGCTGGAATTTCTTCATGGGTGTCCATTCATCCCACAGCTTCTACAAAATGAAAAGCCTGTTGCAGACACAATTTTTAAAAAATATATTAGAAAAATACTTCTTTTTTTTTTTTTTCATTTAAGAAATGGAAGCAAGAAGGCTGTTAGTGGTCATCTTTATTTTGTTCCTAAGTATGTTTCATAAAACATAGCCTACAATACAGTTAAAAAGCCTCAGTACTGTGCAAGTGATGACTTTCTCTTCATTTTACATTGAAAAAATTGACCATAGTGAAACCAACTGTAATGATATCTCAGGTAAGTGATTCAATGGAAGTTTAAATCCCTTACAAAAATACAATATATTCAAAATCATTGGTTTTTTCAAGTCAAAATTTGTAATTCTTCCTTGTTCTGGGGACATGGTTTCCATTTGATGAAGAGTAGATCATCTCTTGCTTCTCAAGTTCCCTTCTTTCTCTTACTCAGAAAATACCTTATAGCTTTAGGAAGGCAGTCCTCAGTAACAGAGAGAACAGGAAAGATAAGGGTTAATTAGGTTCAGTCCTCTCATTTCTCTTCCAGAATGGCACAAGCAAATGTCAGCAAGAGATACACAGAGGAGCGTTCAGCCCAGCAGGGCTTTCCTGCAAACCTTGCTTGGCTTCCCTACTCAGCTTTGCATTTTATTTTAGTTTCAATAGGAAAGGATGGTTCTCCTCATATTTTAATCTTTGCTGATATGTAAAGATTTATAGTGTTACCTTCAGGCTATTGCAGGGACCATTTTACAGGCCTGGGAAAGCACATGAAAGTGCTACTTTCTGCCCATCTGGCTTTTTCACCTTAAACAGTCTTCAGATTGTTTCAACTTTGTATTTGCAGGAATTTCTTCAAAAAGGAAGACAAATTTTAAAAAATGGTTCCAGTAAATCAGTATGAAAACAGATTTTTTCCTTACTTTCAGACAGACATTTTTCAAGGGAAGGGGTGATCAAAACAACAACGTATTGTTTGTAGAACTGTAGTGATATTAAGAAGCAATTGTGCCTGAGAAGCAAAGCCCTTTACAGTGAGTACTAAACAGCTTCTCTGCTCCTTTGCTTCTTAATCAGAATATTATCCTGTCATTCTTTTCCTTTTCTCATTGTAAATCTTCACCATACCCTTGTACTTTTCCTGTCCTGCCTCTTCTTTTCTTGTTTTAAAGCACCTTTCACAATTTGCAAAAACAAGTCTATGTTTACACATTTGAAAGACATTAAACTTATAGAAATTTCATTATCTACTGTTTAGCATTCAAGAAGCCAGGCTTTTAAATTTGCATGAGCAGCATATGGGTGGACCTTCTCCTCAAGATTTGCTTTTTTGTTTTTTCTTTTTTTAATTCATTCTGTACACAACCGGTACTTAGAATTACTGCTTTGATCCTGAACGCTCTATGAACTCACTAAAAAATTAAATAACCACTTCTGTAAAACAATTGTAAATACTTCTAGTTGTTAAAAAAAAAAAAAAGAAGTTTCATGCTTCATTTTTATGAGAAAGGAATATCACCATGAAAATATTCAGTCTTGTAATCAATAAACATAACCTTCCAGTGTGTTATTACAGACCTTCATTTGTCTTCAGGTTTTACTTGCAAACATTATTGGATGCATAGAACGAAGGTCATTTTATGGAAAGTATATGTATCAGATATGACAAAGGTAGCATGCTACCAGAGTATCTGTGTTTCCAGAAAAATTCTATAAGAAGCTATTGCAGAGTAAAAATAAATAATAATTATGAACTGCATTGGCTTTTACAAATGTTAGTTTTATGGAGATAGTGACTGAAAAGGAAGTGTTATTCCTAGTTTTTGCTCTACATATATATTAATATTGTCAAACCTGATGTTTGGTATTTCAAATACAAAATGAAAATTTATCTATGCTTTCAGCTTCTTAGCAGGAACACAAATATATCAAGCGGAATTCCCAGATTTATCCATCCAGTTCTCAGATTTTCATCTCATTTTCATCCAACATCAAGGACAATGTTTTCTGGGGAGAGCAGTTTAGTTTTGTTTTCACATACTTTGTTTCCACAGTACTTTGTTTTCAACATGTCAGCATTTAGAAATTAAGCTGTTTTACTGGAAATCTGGGCACAGTATCTCATCTGAATGCAGCCAGTTTAGTGTGAGAGACTGAAGAACTCTCTATTCAGTCCAGATGCCTGCAACATCTCTAAAGGTTCTTTGATTAACTGAGGTGAAACCATTCTGTATAACAGGGTCAGCACACACAAGCTTTCATTATTTTCTTCATTTACATCAATTAGAATTATGGAGGGCCTGGGGCTACTCCTGACTTCTAAAAACATGATCTACTCCTAGGTGATGTTTAAATAGAGCACCAGAAAAACCACATCATATTTCATTAACAAATAAAACTTTTATTCCTTTCATCAATGACAGCAAGATTCATATTATGGGCAATGCTAAAGCAAGTCATTAACATATATCACTCAAGGTGGTCAAACTCTGAAGACCTAGAGCTTGGTGTATATCACAACAGTCAATCCAAAGATAGTGAATTTCATTTTTTGCACAGACTGCATTCAAGAATGAATGAACATCAACTCCAGCCGACTTTGTGAATTCCAGGGGTCTTTTTATGACTGCTTACTTCAGTGGTGTGCAAACCACTGCTTTTTATTATGGCTCAACCAGAGAACTCCTTTACCAGACTGAAAGGAAAAAAAAAAAAGAAATTGAGTTCAGGTCCGCTACCTTGAAAGCTAGATGAAAGGAGTAAGTCTACCAGACACGGAGGTGACATAGCATATCACATGTCAGAATTAGAGAGGTATTCCAGAAGTGAACCAAAAGAAACATGGTATTGATAATACTGTAATTTTCTACGGTCCAGTGTGTAACAGCAGACATCTCTTCCATGGATGTTGTGTTCAAGGTGAAATCAATCCCACATTTTCTTTTTTCCAATGTAAGTTATTGGAAGTCACTATAGACTTCTTCAGCAAAGCAAAATTTGATTCACCAAGAGTTTTATCAACATGTACAAGCTAATTTCTTGCAGCAAGAGTATTGTTACAAATATAGTGAATATCTGTGCAAATTAAAAAAAAAATGTTTTACATGGTAGAGTAATATGGTTTGTTAAATAACATTGGGTCCATGCTGTGTCTGTAAATTCAACCATACAAGGCAGAACTTAAATATCTCTTCTTTCGTGTGCAAGGGCTTCTACTTAAAATATTTTTTCCTATTTCCTTTTCATGTCTCTGTAACATGCTCTAGTCTCTAAGGCTAGCAGCCTTATTCAGTTGGTGGATAGAGACTGCCAGTAGAAATGGAGCTGAGAAATACATAATTTTCATTTCTTTTACCTGAAGTAGCTAATAAAGACAATAACTGATGTTATCAATACAGATGCCAGGTACCTGGAACAGTCTCACTCTGGTGTCAGGAAAGAGTGCTGTGCCTGTGGTGGCCCAAGTAGGCCACCAAAACATCAAGTTGGGATTGACACAAACCATTCAGTTACTTTGTCATCTGAGGTCTTCAGCAATCCTGCAGAATCAGAAGAGGGGAGGGAAGTCTCGCAGAAGTCACAGCATGTTTTATCTTTTTTCCCCTCTTTTTTCTTTTCAATGTTTGTTGAAACCTTCCATAGTATGAGTAGAAAAAGCAGTTTTTGCAATAGTTCTGATTATGTGTCCTGAATTTCAAAGATCAGATCTGCTTGGATCTATAACAATCACATTTGAATATGCTTTTGGCATATTAATTCTAATCGAGAGGTGCTCAGATTTTCAGTTTGCTAACAGCACAACACTAATATTCTAAAACGAAGTCTAGTCCACAACTCATGGAACAAGTTAATGTTCTAAGCTTACTCTCAAATTTTGGATTGTGTTACACAAGGCTGTTGGATCCAACTTCAGGCCTAGAGAACAAATTAAAAGGAAAGAAGAAGGAATTTGGTTTTGATATGGTAGAGACAACACAGTTGTATTCAATGCAGTAGAAAATCTTATTTAAAGAGATGAGAGAGAAAAGTTAGCTCATAGGTAACAAGAAGTGTTGGAAAGGTAAAAGGTGAAGGGTGACAATCTGTTATGGTTTTAATAATTGTCCAAGAATACTGGTGATGGGTCCTTACCAGGGAAGTCAGGAGCTATTAGATGGTGTCTCTTGTGTCTGTTACTGTAAGTGGTTTTCCAGCTAGTTTTGCACAAGATTTTTTGTTTTGGTACTGCTTACTGTTTTCATATTGCCTAGTTCAACTCCATGGGACAACCTGAGAACTTGGGAATCTTATGGTCTACTGCTCCCCAGATCTGTGGGGAGAGAAGAGTACTTGGGCTCAGAAGTGTTTAACAGGAACTTACTCAAATATTGCCCATCAGATTTCTTAGGATAAGTACACTTGAGGCCATGCTGAGTGCACAGCTCAGGACTCCAGCAAATTGAGCAGAAAAATGCACTGCTGCTCTGCCTGTGCTGTATTAAGCATCTTGGGGGTTACTCTGACTAAAACTTAGTTCTGGGAGCTGTAGTTAGCAAGTCCTAAGAAAGGAGAAGCTATAAACTGTCTGGAAGCTCTGTGGCTGGTAAATCCCAGGTGTTACACTGTTCCAAATTTCCCTTTAAGTTTAGGGTGAAATGCGTGTGGAAAACACGTTTTAGTTGGTGGCTAATGCTGCACATCACCGAGATGGGTAGGTTTTTCATTCCACCTGTTGCCATAAAAAGGTTGCCCTAAGAATGCAAATCACTTTCCCATGTGATGAGTTGTTGTATGAACAATAAATAGCTTAAACAAATACAGTTAGGTACTGAGGCAGTAATGATTATCACAGTTTTCTCAGTTCATTTACAAAAGTTCAAAAACTTTGTCAGTAGTTCTCACAAATTGGTGTATTTTTGCTGATTTCCTGTTCCATCTCGATACTTTCTAACAGCTTTAATGAAACAATGGTAAATTTGTAAATAAATTCAAATACACAGTACCAGGACTGTACGAGAGAAAGCAGTGCTTGAACACCTTGTCCCTGGCTGGTAATGAACACCAGAGCACTTCTTGCAATCTGGGCATAGATAACAAAGGCAGAGAGTTCATTACATATATCAGATATTACAGGTGTGACTGTACAAAATCTGGAGGGGTGGGAGAGAGAAGTGAATTTTCTGCCATATGATCCAGCAGTATATGAAATTATGACAGGATCTTTGCTCCATCAGATACTCTGTGTTCAGCTCCTTTTCATGGAGCTGGAAAGGATTTATTTTCACACAGAACTTTGCCCTCAATTGATATTATAATGATTCTTGTAATTTTGGTCTTTCTCTCTATCTGATCTGATATGTTAGATGTTGACAGTAAGTTTTAACATATGTTTCTTCTGTAGATTTTGACAGAGTGCTGTTATTTCCTGTATAATAACAGTTTCAATTTCCTGTTCACCATTTTAGTTTTTCATACAGTGATCACAGAATAAAATCTTTAGAGAAGACTGAATATAGTTTGATCTATAAAGATGGCTGATTAATGAAATGATTAAACTCATTCTTTGTAGCTAACAGATAAAGTTGAAATGAGTGCACATTCCTCTTCCTTTTATAGACCTAGTTTCACGAGTATAAAAAACAAGGCAGTCTGTTGAAGAAGATTCTGAATTTTTAAAGTCACAAACATGAACTTAAGAGGAGACTGCAATCAAATAACAGTACAAAAATTCAACAAATCTTTGTCCCTTTTCTGGCTTCAGGAATGCCAGAAAGCTATATTTTATGATTGAATTATTCTGTAAAGTTTTCAAATGTTGTTCAGATATTTACCTTTATAAAGACTCTTCTGTTAACAGTTTAGACTATAGAAAAAGAATAGTTCAGAGTACCATCTATTATGACCTGGAATAGATCTACTGCTTAGAACTGAAGCAGTTTAGACATGCTGAGCTACACCTAAACTAAGAAATAGTGCTGTGCACTAGGAATAGGTCTCAGATTCAGGATGGGGGACTCCTACAGACTAGGACTAATGTGGTCCTGTGAACTGAACACCTGTCAGCAGCTAAAGCACAGTCAGATTCCCTTTGGAAGTCTTCCTTCTTGGTGAGTTTCATCTGAAAATAATAAATACCATTTGTTCTTCTGGGCACTTTTCAGTGTGAACCCAAGCACCATAAAAGATAAAATTAGAAGGAATCAATTTAAAAAACGCACCTGATCCAAACTACCCAGGCAGTGTATACGCATCTTGTACAATTCTAGACAATGTCTGTCTCATGATTCTAAAAAATAATTCTGTGTAGCTTTGGAGATTAGGATGCCTGTTAAATCAGCCTAGACTTCTCTCTTTTAAATTCCCTACTGGTTTATGTCCATAGCTCAGTGGTGAGTTTATCACAGATCTTTGGTGAGCCACCAGTAGAGTCACTTGTGCATCTTCTGCCTTGCAAACATGATGAGGCAACCTCAAGGCAAACCTTAAAGTCCTAGTGAAGAACTGTTTTTCCCAGCTGTGGGATGTGACATGTGATGATTCCAGTGTTCTCTGAAATGCACAGGCAGAAACACCGTTGTAGAGGTATGGCAATGAATGCTAATTATGGACAATTAAGACAAAAAATAAATAATTACATGGAGTGAAACATAATGCATCTCCTGTAGAAATGAAGGGCAAAACTTCCATGTAGTGCATTTAGAAGCCTTCTGTTTCCAATACAAAATACCTAAGAAGATTATGACTTTTAAAATATATGTAATCCCTTGGGTTTAGTCAGGCCAGTCAAATTAATCACGTGCCTGAGAGTTTGGCTTGATTGTGCCAGACATGTTGCTTTGAAGAATTTAATAAATAACTCTGAATTAACTTGTGGTGTGTTTTAGTGTTTGCAGAACATCATTATTTTTCTGAATTTATTATTTTTTTCCACTGGTTTCCTGGACGTCCTTTAACTAAGTGGACCAACCAAGAGCAGCTGCCTTTATGAGCATTAGTAATTCGATATTTTAAAATAAGTTGAGTCTCTCAATATTGATTCTTTTTTCCATGATTGCAAGTGGGTATGAATACAGCCAATTAGATTTATATGAAAACTTACAATTTACAGGAACACTTATTTATCTATCCATATTTTCATGGCTCTTCTGCTATTATTATGAGGAGAAACAGGATGATAATCTGTTGCAGAACACCCATGATGGTGGATACAATGTACAATCTACATAAAGACCAAACCTCTTTCTAGTGGAACTCAACTAAAATCAAGGGTGCTACAAGAAAGAGGAATTTTATCCTTAGCACTTAACGAATAATGCAGGGGATCACAGATAAACCAGTGACTATATTTGACCCCCATGTATAATTTCTTTCTTTATTATACATTTCAAAATAAGCAGGGCAAATATGAGGTAATATGCTTTTGATTTCCTTTGACTTAAATACCTATATACTTAAATATATTTGGGTTTTTTCAGTCTCCTTACTGCCCACTTGCTTTGCTTTGAGATCTTTTTCATGGAGTACCCTGCTTTAAGATCATTTAAGCTTACAGTTAAATGGTTACAAGGAAGCTTTCCTAATAACAATAGGTGCTTTCTGTGCCTTTGAAAAGGCACAGAACTGTCATGCCTCTAGCCAAACGCAGGGACCCATTTCCTTTAGGCTGGCCCAATAACATCACATAAAAGTCTAAAATCAGGATGAAAAGGCAACTTTTCTTCAAACCTTTTTACATTCTTTAAGGAGAGCACACATTTTCTTCAGAACTTCTGGTTTAAATTCTTGCCAGTCGGAGCTTCAGATGAAGCAGATGTTTTTGTAATATTGCTAAGCATTTATAGAGAACTTTTGTGCTTTAGAGTGTGACTTTACATACTTCATTGCACAGTCTACCTGCACAGGATAAGCAGTCGCAGGTAGACTTTGAAAAAAACAGACAAAAATATACCTTTGTTTTGCACAGGAATTAACCAGCTGTTTTCCTTCAGGACCAATATACAGTCACACTTGGAAATGGTAAAGGGACAGTAGAGCTGAACCTCACCACAACTTTTGATGGGACTGAGTCCCCTTACTGTATGAGGTCTCGTCTTTAAGCTTTTGTTTATACAAACTTTTGTATACAAACTCATGTTTATGTCTTATTCATCATGGTAATGTTGCAAAGAATTACTGATATTTTAACACAGTCTTGTCTTCTCTCTAGGCTAGGGAAATGAAAGTTTCCAGCTCAATCTGATTTCAGGATTAGTGTACATGCTAGCCATTAATTATTATTTATTTTCAGAAGTTTGCAGGTAACAGCATAAACACGATTGACATTTCCTTGATATATCAAGTAATGCTAGGCAGTAACAAACCTGTCTAAACCCTCTTGTATGAAGGCAAAGACTTTGCCTCTTGTATGAAGGCAAAGACTGAAGGGCTGTGCGTTTTGTGATGAAAACCATCATCCTCTGGCTTGTACTGAATCCACCTCTCCCAGGCTACTAATTTTGGGTGGTTTCTATTTGTTTGTTTTAGTTTGTTTTTAAATTATGTACTTGCCAGGATTTAAATTAAACCTTTCAGGACTTCTATAAGCTGGAAAGTTGGCTGTACATCATTGTGACTGAATATTGAACTAATCACTTCAGCTAACTGTTGGCTATCACTGACAAGAGGGGAACTCAATAAACCATGAATTAATTCAGAGCTCTATTCAGCTCAATTTGTTGCTGTAAGTTACCTTTTGTGAGTTACAATATCCACTTCCCAACTGAAAAGCTCTTACTAAATCACAGCAGCAGCCAATTTCAGTCATGACCCATGCAGGGCTGCCCTTTTCTTTGTGGTATTCAGCTGTCATTCAAATCAACCCTTTTCATTAAATACACTGTACCCCATCCTATGAAAGCTAGTTCAAGACAAAACATTGCAACTGCATACTACTATTAAAAAAAGTGTGTATACACCTTAATATTTTGTATATTTACTCTAACTGATAGGTAACCAGGGTGTTTATTTTGAAGAAAGATGAAAAAACTGGGAAATACATTTTGTTCTAGAGCATATCTGAACACACCAAATACCATGACTGTTCATTTACTTCAGTATTCTGAGGTCTCATAAACTGAAAAATCATAAACTGGATTTTTTACTGAGAAGATTGATGAATTTTTGTTTATAAACTGCTATCTGGAAATGTTCCAGAAACTATGTTTTTAAAATAGCACATGATTCACTAACTTTTCCCCACTATGGATGGTCCTGCATCATGATTAAGGAATTGTTTCAAATATTGCTGATAAAGCCAAATGCCCTGTACTCAAAAAGTATAAATCAGATAACCAAAGTAGTCCTTGTGAGACCAAAAAGCTATGAATCCAGGAAAGTCTTGCAAGGGATCAGAGTTCTCTCAACCACCCAGAACAGACGCACACCATGTCTTTTTCAGTGAAGTAAGAGAATGTTTTACAACAGAAAATAAGATAAACACAGTATAAATAAAAGTTAAGTAATACAACCAAAGCAAACTGAGATCCAAGAAATCTATTCCAATTAGTTTAGAATGGATTTACTAGGTTTTTCTTTATTTTTGACATAAATTCCTAATTTGAGTTCCTATTTATTTTATTTATCTTTCCATTTTTATACTCTAAGAATGAAAATGATAGTATGGAGTATTCATAAGCATCCATGTTCTGTAGTTTTCAGTGAAGTTTGCTATTAAAACTGTATCTAAAACTCCTATCACAGGAAATGTTGCACAGAAGGTTCTTTTCCCACCACAGATTAAGGGAGCATCTTCAGAAAATTAGTATCTGTAATATTTTTTTTTCAATAGATCATTTTCTGTATGTATATACACTTTGTGGTAAAACATCTATTTTTAAGTGTAATACTTTCTTATTCTTAATTCCACGATTTAACTGCAGAATTATCCATACCTTGTATCATTGCATCTTCTTGTCTGATTTTTTTATCCGAAAACAAAAATACCTTACACGTAATATTTCAAAATAATTAATATTCTTAACTTCTGATCCATGAATACATCTGGACTTTTTTATAGTTATAAAAGCCATTATATTCAGACTGCTACATGAATAGAAGTTTTTACTAATGCTCTGTGAAGCTTCCAGTCTCAGTCTGCCCACCACAGTGAAAAGCACAACAGCTTTTAGCTATCTAGAGAACTAGAAACTGTGTGTACTAATCATGTAGTAGACTACATTACCTTTCTACAGATCAGACTTAATTATGTATCCATGTTAGCAAAACTGTGCAAAAATCATTCTAAGGCAGTCAGCTCCTAAATGAAAGTTCTGTTGATGGAGTTGCAGCCCCCCTTCAAGATGGTATTTTGTCTATAACTTTTCTTCACATTCATATTTAAACTGACAGTGGCTGTAGAAGCAGCTAAAGGATCTCACAGTACTTTTAAAGGCCTTGCTTGGCAGCAGCCACCACTGCACAGTCATCAGCCCGCAAACGTTTCCATGCAGCCAACCTGCAGCTGTCAGGGTAACTCACGAGTTGGCAAATAACTTTTGCACTCTCCAAAACAAAATTTTAATGTGTACCTTATACCAAGGTAGCTAAGAAAACAACACAAAACAGACCAAACAGCTTAAATAACAATACCTAAAGAGGGGAAAAGGTAGGGTAGTTATACTTCAGCTGGGCTGCTATTCATCATGGAGCTGTTTTGAAGGAGAAAATGTCTCCATATGTGAGATGTTTTCACCTGATGCACTTTTATTGTCCACAGATACAATATTCCACCTTCCAGGTTCAGGTACATAGTGAACAATTGCCCAGATAATTATTGTTTTGAATGAAGAGAATGACGAGGAAAAGGAAATCTTTTTTCCCAGAAAAAACCTCCAGGGACATGCTACAGGCACTCTTACTCAGTACAAATTACCATCTCTCTCTTTTGAGCACTTAGATCCAGGAAAGAAAAGCACAAATCTTTCCTTCAGGGTGACCAAAGGAAGAAAGACGAAAAGCAAAGCCGCTGGTGCAGACAGCTCACCCTTTGAATACTGCTGTGAATGGTGCTACAGGCCAGCAGGGCAGTCTGGAAACCCACTGAGCTTGGGGCTATCATCCCTAGCACCAAGGGCCTTTAAAACCAGTGACACTGGTGAATTGCAACCTCCCTGATTTCATGCTCAAGGAGCATTACTGATATCTGGCTGTATGGCGTTTTTACTCAGTAAAATTCAAGTGGTTCAGTGCTACCTGACTCTCTGTAAAGAATTCTTTTTTTTTTTTTGAAATTTAGCTTCAGTGCAAGTAGCAAGGGTTTGACTGCTGGTACACAAGCACTCCCCTCACAATGTAATAGGCACTTTACTCTTTCTGAAAAGATCATTAATCTGAGTAAAATACGACTATATGAATTTATAAATCATATTCTCTTTTCAAAAGAAATACAAACAAATGCTCCTTCTATGTGATAATCTAGGAATATGAAGTAAAAATTGTGTTTATCTGGACAGAGTCCATCAGATATGGAGTCCACTATAAAACCTCAACTCCACCTCCACACTCTAACCCTACCACTGTGTTCATCCTCTGATTTTTTCTTGATGCTGGAAGTGCAAAGGTTCTTGCAAGTTAAGAGAGCCCATTTTAAACTCTGATTCCAAAACGTTGTGTGCTTGGTCTTGCAAAGGTCTTGCATAAAACCCATGAGGAGGTCCTCTGGCAGAACTTAGAGGTGATCTCTTTTCTCCCCCTTCCTTGCTCTTCTGACTGAAAGTAAAAGCCACATGGCTAAAGAATTTCTTTAAAACCTAACCTCTTTCCAGCCAATGTGGTTTGAAATGTATTATTTACAACAGCAATTTCAGTACGAGAAAAAATGTTTTCCTTTTCCTGTCTAGCAGTGTTTAAAGAGTGATTTTGGAGAAGACAGACATGGTTTTGTACTGCTTCCAGCTGAGAAGTACAGCTAGCCATGCCATTTTCTCTAGCCACTGACTAATTACATACATTTTTTAATGCTTTATAGGAGGTGCTAATTTTGCCACAATCTGGAAGAGAGCCTGTGTATAGAGGCTGACTGTTTACATGGGAATGCCGCTTCTTTATGCTCTTCATGAGACAGGCAGCAGGATCAGTGCTGACTCCTTCCAAACAGGATTCTGCATGGGAAGAAGGAAGGTGCAGGGCATGCGGCAGACTGAGGAGCAGAAGTGCAGGCACAGCAAATGTCAATATAGAAGGAGATTAAGCATCATCTCTGCTTTATCCAAGGAACAAATAGGTGGGAAGGGTTTTTTTTGGATCAGCCACAGGGACTCTATCCCAGACTTGGTAAATGGAGAATAATAATTCTGTGGTTTGTTTGTTTGTTTTATTGCTCTTGTTGAAGACTATAAAAAAATACATTTCATAATGCATTTCATAATTATGAGCTCTCACAGAAAGCCTCTGGGCCTTATGATTTGTTTATTTCTCTTTCCATTTTTCCATTTTTTTAAACAAAGAAAACAGCCTTGTAAAATGGTAAGACTTTGTAGGAGTCATACACAAGTTGTAATAGCTAGAAAGATTTTCAGCAGCAAGTATTGCTTCTCAGGACTGCACCTGCCATCTATTTAGAGAAACAAGTGGAAGTTCTGCAGTTTACACAGGCTTTTTACTAGGCTTCACCGGCTTGTTTCCCAGCTGTACGTACAGCCGTCATCCTCTGCATTTTCTCAGGCAAAGTAAGTTTATCAGATTTTCAGCTTTTTGACTTTGCATGTATGGCCTGTGCAGACTCTTTTTTAGCTTGTACTACATCAGATAAGGCTTAAAGGAGCCTTAGAGATCCACTGTGTCACACAAAATGTATTCTCTCTGTATTCACCTGGCTTTGCTTTGCTGCAGATTTTCTCTCAGCTACACAACTCTTCTATATATGCAGCTGACAAATTAGTGAGAACTCTATGCCTACTATGATGAAATTAAAAAGAAATGTTCATGTCCAAACTTTCTGGAGAAATACAAAACAAAGCAAATTAGCAAAACCTCAGAAATTGAAATCTGATTGATTTTTTTTGTTTGCATGCACCTGGAAAGCTCAAGGTTTCACAGGGAAATGACCTACTTTGGCAAAAACTTCAAGTAGATTGCTTCTATTTTCATTGAAACTAGAGATGAGGCAAAATAGGACTTCAAAAATTAGCCTGAGTACTGGGGCTTCAGGGAGATTCCTTCAGTCTCCTTGTTCAGATACATTTTTTTTTAATGTGTAAAAGACTGATGAGAGCAAAGGACAGTTGTTCTTTTCTTTGGAATGCATGTATGATTTCAAATAAATAAAGATGCTTAACAAATGGAAAGATTAGTATTTCTGCACATTTTAAATGAGTCATGCGTGACAGTAGCCTAATTCTTTTTATGCAATTCAAGTTCACATGAAGAATGCATTAAACATGAGAAATGCATGGATATTTTTACATATTCAAGACTTTTTAATGGAACATCAAAACCAGAAAATGTTCACAAGGATGAGGCCTTCTGGGAATATGCTATTATGTTTTTCATAAGAATATATAATTCAAATTTTTGTCATCATAAGTTTTTCTTTCATGATGCCCTATCTAAATTATTATTTTGGTCTAGACACAACAAGAATTTGAGTGTGTTGGGCAGTTGTTGATAGAAGAATTGGAGAAACTTGCCTCTTTGGTCTTAGACTACATATTCCTTTACTCTTACAGAGTGCATGCTCTTAAGAAATTTAATCCCAAATAATCTTATCAATCAAAAAACTATGGGAACTATAATGACTTGTACTAAACCCATTTCTATTATATGTTCAAATTTTAATGACAAGTGGTAAATTTTTCTCTCTCTGTGTCAGAGTAAAAGCAGTTATTTGACTATAACAATTTTAACTGTGATAATTACATGGACATTCCAAAACGCAGTCTGAGACCCTCATTTGGCTTCTTCTCAGGTTGAGCCTCCCAGTCTTGTCTTATCAATTCAACCACTTCCTTAAACCAAGACTTCCAATGCGTCTGCTATCTATACATCATAAAGAGTTTCACAGTAAAGTCATATCTGTGCTTTATTTTAATACTTTCCAGCAAGGATTTGAAAAGACTGAGACAGCTGTAGGGCACAGATGTTGATGTTTGAAATGATTTCTCTCTCCCTTAGTGCCTCTAGCTAAGAAGTTGACTTTGTATGCTGTTTTCACTGTGAGTCTTGGTGAGTATTTGGTTAATCTGGGGTCAACTTTCTTGCAGATGGCACTTTGTGACTGCTGAAAAAGTGCTTTACAGAATGACTTTTGTGGTTAATATTGTTTAAGGTTTTCTCTTTCTGAGTGGAATTTATGTTCAAATTAATTAAAATCTAGTGGCAAGGATGAAGAATTCATTTTGTCAAGTTTTGCTTGAATTGGACATGGAAGAGCCTGTTTCTGGAATCTGCTTCCTACATGATAGTGTTACTCAGATTCATGAGTAAATTTACTCTCCCAGTTGCACCAACAGGCAGACTTGTAAAAAGAGGTTCACCAGTTCTCTGCGCATATGTCCCATTACGTTACTATACCTAATGGCACGTTGTATCTTGAGCTTTGTTAAATCTTTTAATTAAAACATGTTAACAAAGCCTAAGAAAAATAAATGAAACTACTCATGAGAAAATTAAATTGAGAAGCTAAGCTCATTTATAATTATTGTATTTCAATTAGGCTTTACTAGGGCTGGGTGAAGAGAGAGATAAAAGAAACTACTTTGATGTCTGAGTTTCATAAATATTTCTAGTGTCCTATTTGTGGAGTCCACAATACTAATGATAACAGTTTACTGCATGCAAGCTTTTTCATGCCAGTTGCTATACTTAAGAATTCACTCATAATATTACATCAAAACGTGTCAAGGCTCAGCCCCTAGGTTTGTAAAGCAGGTTTTCTTCATTGCACGTAGGGGAAGTACAACTGCTCACACCTCTGATTCACAAATTCAATAGACTTTTTTTAGTTACCCTGTCAGAAATCCTGATTCATTCAGTTTATAGAATTTTACTAGGTGATTCTTAGATCAGGTCCAAATCTCTTAGCTGGAGTAGAGCATATTTGTTAGAGAGAAAAAGTACACCTTATTTCTTTCTAATATTCATCAAACTTCAGTTTCTAGTTTTTCCATCTTATCATCTTCTGCTTCTAAATTAAGGAGTCATAAAATAAAATAAATCTTCTAGTGATGTAGATACTTACTGTCAGTCACATCTTCATGTTTCTTACCACCATAAAATATTTTGTATTCCCAAGCTTTAAAACATATTTTTGATAAATCACATTTGTGATAAGTTCATGAAATAAAATGTATTAAATCTTGGAAGACCTAATAATGCTAGCCAGCTCATTACACACTATCTTGTTTCCAAGAGCTATGCTTTCCTAAATTATAATAATTTTTAAACAATTAGCAAAAAATTACCATACAAAGAAAGCAGTACCATTCATTTTGAAAGTACATTTCTTTTTCCATTTAAAGTTTACGGCTGTAAAGATCAAATAACTTCCAAAAATTTTTGATGATTTTCCTCCTGAATTTCTTAACTCTTCTAAGGTAGTGCTTGTTACAAGTGCGATTCTTTCTTGAAGCATATGAAAACACCCATTAATTTTCATAGGGATGACCCTAGATGAACTAAGTTAATGGTGCACACATGTACTTACAAATTGGAAGCTTGATAGATAGTCCTGCATATTTTTCATCATACCGTTATGATCATTAAAAACACCCCATTTCTTTGTTTAAAAAATATCTTTAATTTTATCAAGCCACTGATTTCTTTCCCCAGTGAAGGAAGGACATTGAGTGATTCACTCAAGTTGTTTGGGTGAATTAGTTCTAATGGATTTCTGTATATTTGTTTTGTTAGCTCCTATCACCACCAGGAAATGAGCTCATCACTTAATCTGGATACCCAAAAGCAATTTTTGGGCATGCTTAATGTAGGTAAGTGATTAGACAATTCATCTGATCACAATAATCTGGGAAAGAAAACAATGGCATAAAAGTATATTTTAAAGCTTAGGTCATGGTTAAATTTTGACTTCAGAAAGCCACACTACCAGACCTAAGTTAAAGTGTGAGTTTATCACTTACATGCTTCTTCCTATTGCTCTCCATTCCACAGAAATAGAGTGGAATCTCAACATATTTTTTTTTCAGAAGATATTTTTAGACAGATTTAACACTTGCTAAAAATACTCCTTGATTGTTTTCCAGTGGTTTCATGGCCTTGATGGCAGCCATGACACCATCATAGTCTGCTTTGCCCTCCAGCTGTACAAAATAATTGGTTATATTCAGATATGCTCTCTGTGTCACAGTGAGTCATGCATTCACACCAAGTCAACATCACTCAAGGTCTCTTGTCTCCCGGTGTGTTTTGATGTGTTAAAGATAAAACACAGCTCTAGAAGACTACAGAAAAGCTAAGAGCCTTTCTGTGAAATGACTGAAAGCTATAATTGTTCTTGACGTATTGTAAATGCCACATATTCTGTTGAGGTGACTTCCCTGTATTATTTTCACAGATGAGGTTACACAGTTGTAAAGCAGAAGGATTTTGGGTTGTTGTGGGTTTGATTTTTTTGTTTTGTTTTGTTTTTCTTACAAGCTCCTTTGCAACAATCCAAACTAGAATCACAAAGTAGAATTATCAGTTTGGAAGAGACCTCTGGGGGTCTCCAGTTCAACTGTCTTTTCAAAGCAGGGTCACCTATGAAATCAGACCAGGTTGTCCAAGGTTTTGTTCAGACTCCTAAACCTCCAAGGAGGGAGACTGCACATCCTCTCAGGGTAACCTCTAGGCAACCTCTTCCAGTGCTTGAATGTCCTGTAGATGAAAATATTTTGCCTTAAGTCAGAAGTCTCCTGTTTTAATTTATTATCACTGTCATTTGTTCTTTCGCCACGCAAGTCAGTAAAAACCTGGCTCCCACTTCTTAATGACCTCATTTTCGGCCTCTTCCCTGAGTCTTTTCACACAGGTCAAGTGTTGCAGAGCCTTAGGCATCTTAGTGACCTCTGCTGAACTTTCTCCAGTTTATCAATAAGTTTCTTATATAAAGAAGACAGATGGAGTCTAATAGGTGCTACGCTAAAGGAAATAATAATTTTACTGGATTCACCAGCTACTGAATCAAAAATAGCTCCCGGTGAGTGGAGCGGCATTGAGCTGGAGAATTTGTGATCACAACTATGCTGGTGGAGCGCTTTCACAGCATAAACCTGGTGTGATCAATGCTACACAAATACGTTGTACAAGTGATCATAAGCTGCAGTAAGATTGTACTGTATGACTCATTGCTAGGAGAAGTTCTTGCTGTTGGGAATAGCTTTTCAGTCCAAAATAAGGATACCAGCAATGTTTAGGGAGTCAGTTACCTGTGAACCTGCCCCTTCACCCATCCGCTAGTGGAACTCAGGGCCTTGGGACACAGAAGTGTTCTGGGTACTCTTTGAGGGCTGTGTTTGGATAATTTAGGAATGATTGTCTTTAGCTGACTGTTAAAACAATAAATTTCCAGAGACATGTTAAGTCCCTCTATTTAATTTTGTGTTGAAGCAACTGATGGCTTCTCAGCAGAGAAGCAGAAACTCCTTAAACTTGCCAGAATTTTTCAGCATTGGCCATCACACTGCTCACTCCAGTTCAGTGCACAAATTGTAACACCTTCTTTATTGAAAATTTAAATCACCACATCCAGAGGGGAAAAAGGATGTGAGTCATAAAAGCTGGATCTGGTGAGTTTTTTCATGCATTCCCAGAAACTATATCAGAATTTATTACTCCTCGTATTTATCTTTCCAATATTCACTTTATATTAGCACTCAATATTTTTATTTGCATATTTTGTAATCTGGCGTAGGGATCAGTGGCACAAGTAATCATGATACATGATGATATAAAACTGAGAAAAGAATCTTGGATGTTCAATATTGAATGCATTAATTTATGGCTAAAAAATATATTCTCATATGAGAATAATAACTAGCGTGCCCACTCCTTAGTCTTATGAAGAACATTGTTCACTTGAACATGTATTTTTTTCAAGTTGTATTAACTATAACTATAACCAATGCTGTATCATAATTTACTTCTTCAAAGTGCACCATATATTATAGAATTTCAAACTGTAGCATTGTTCTACAGGATTAAATATATCTTTTTTCCCCACACAATTTATTACTTATTTCTTCAGTAAGTGGGACGCACACTGATCCCTCAAGTGTTTAAACGCCATTGAAGCCGCTGCCTCAGCACACAATAGTTTCTGTTACAGACACACTTATTACAAAAGAATGGGTGAGGAAAGCTGGGCTCAGACCACATGCAGCTGACGGCACTGCTGTCCACAGGAGAAAAGAGATACGCAGAAGTGTTGGTTTAACATCCCAGCCAACAAGCTAGGCCCAGTTTAAATTCCCCCTCCCCCAGCTCGCCTTCCTTGTGTGTGAGTCTCTCTCCCTTTGTTAGACTCACACACTCTGCTTTTCCAATTGCTTTAGCCCGAAGCAGTTGACATTTACCCCAGCTAGATAATCGAGGAATAACATTTGCGTTACAGTTTAACATGACCTCTGCCTCTACAGCTCTTTTTAGATTACCTTCCCCCCCAAAAAATGGTTGCTGACACCATAGTGAGGCAGGAGGTGGGAAAAAAAGAAAAGAGAAGCTTATTATTGCAGTGGCACAGTCAATGTCATGAGAAGCTGCTCTGCCCTTTTCAGTTGTGGGTGAGCAACTATTAAGGAAAAGGTATTAAAAGGAGGAACAACTGTGATGCGAGGGACACACAGGTTAAGCTCAAAGCAAAGGTTAATGGATTGACTGTTACCTGTGTATGAGGCTTAATGTTGGTCTATACACAAGAGAATTGCTTCGAGGTTGTATTTTTTTCATGAAACTAAATTAAAGGGCTAATTTATTCCACCATAAAAGAGTGAGATGCTGCTGTTGTTGTTGTTGTTTTAATACACAAGGACACATTTTTAATTCAAAATGTTTGCTGTTTATTTCCAGTACAGGGTGCTTTTTCCAATACAGTGTGGTTGTGAAAAGAAGAGCAAAAAAAGGCATTTTTGGATGAAGCCACTCACTTAAATTTAAAAGGAAGAATTTTAATGTTGTTCAAGGAAACTAAACAAAGTTTAGAGTAATAGTTTAATGGTTATATTTCAAATGCAAAAGATTTTGTTTAAAAAGACTATATCTCAATCAGAAACAAAAAGAGTGATGTTTTCTGAAGATCAGAAGAAGAGAAAAACAATTCAATATTCTCTTCAGATCTCTGTTTTTCAAATTTAAGATGTCTTTCCATGTTATTTATAAAATAGATGTTAGACATCAGTGGCTACAAGTTCTTAGAGGAGTTTCAAGTGAGGAGATCAGCATGTAGTTGGCCTGTAAAGAGTTAACATAAAGTGGGAAAGGAGTTCCTTGTTTGTAAATTACTCAGTCAAGTTAATGTCTATACAGTAAAAGCAGATTATCTCTACTAATTTCAGGATAAAAACCAAAACAGTCTGACATATTCAAAACATTTGTTTGGTTTTTTTTTTTCAGTTATGCAATCATGAGTATGAAAAAATAATTTGTGGATATAATGTTTTCACTACTGTTACCAATATAGACAAATTATTATGATATAAAAATTATCATATTTCCTTCTCCCTGTGAGTGAATTTAAGTAAAATCTTCATGTCCATAGAAGAAGCTGTGACAGAAGACAAATGCATCTATAATGAAAGGAAACCAACTAAAATCAGGTTAAGGCCATCTGTAGATTTTGAACTTTGTAGAGGCTGTTTCATCATGATAAATTTCTTTATCTAGACTTTTTTTTAAACACCACCTTCCACTTGATTAAATCATGTTTTCAGGGAAAAGCTGAGCACATAATATCAGCATGAGTGCTAGAAGCAGACATGAGAGGCAAATCAGCCAAATATTCAAAAACTGTCACTAAAACATACATCCTTTCCCTGCTTGCTTGTAATTTTGGGGGGGAGAATCACCAAAAGAAATACATAACAGAATTCTAAATCAAGAGTAATTAGCAATATATTAGTTTAATGGAATATCAGCTTTCAAAAACCTGACATTTTAGAAATGGCTTGTTAATGCCTTCCTTAAAATATGACCTGTTATCCTCCTTCTAATGTTGAATCATTTCCCAACATTCATTTTTGGGTACTTTACCCAATTTTATTTTAAATTTCTCATGTGACTTCCAGCATTTTTCATGGCAGACTACTCCTAAGCTTAATGTATCCTACTGTCCAGAACTTACTTGCCAATATTCATTCTTTTACCCTGTCTATTATTTCAAACAATTTTTCAGCACAGAGTTATATTCTCACACACTCATACCAGCTGCAGCTGGTAAGATTGTGTTATGAGCAATTGCTTGCACCAGAAGACTCTAATCCTTATTTATACCCAAAATGAGTTTTAATTATCACTTCTTCACACTAATTTTTATTATGTATATATGTATTTATTTCACAAATATTTGGTTATTAAGGACAGAAAGCTACCATACATTCTCAGCTAATACTCACAATGAAACTAAGGACTGTGCTGTTCTTTTTTTAAATTCAGGTTGGTGGCATTTGACCCAGACATAGTTTATTAGATGAGACACAAATAATGCAATATAAGAAGCTGTGTAACTATTTCCCTACTGTAAGAAGATAATGTGATATAGTTCATAAAAAATGAATGCCTCAATGTTCAATTTGTTTTTGTATTTTAGGAAGATGTTTATACAACTTGTGACTCTTCCTGTGGCCTCCAGTACTCTGGGAGTTTTTCCAAAGAGTTCTTTTGGTCACAGTGCAGTACAGTTTTGGGTCATCCAAAAGTCAAATGAAATGCTGAAGATAACACAGGAATTCTGAAAAGCAGAACTTCATAGGGTGCACAACCTGTCTGACGATGCTGATGTCAGAACCAGGCACAGTGGAGATGTTACCATACAAGTGAATTATGTGGTTGCCCATTCGTAATACTGTTTAAATCCAGTAGATGAAATTACTTCTGGCTATCAAAGGAACAGAGCATGAGGACAAAGGGAGACTGACCTGTATTTAAGACCAGTAGTTTTCTTTCACTATGATGCGAACAGATGCATTAAGTACCAGGACTCCATTTTTGAAGGGTGCTACTACATGATTTTGCATTTGAGTCTTTCCTAAAGTGTGACGTCAACCAGAGCAAAGCTAAAAGTTAAACAGGGAAGGAGGAGCAAAAGTCTTAATTGATGTACCAGAAGAGCTCCTGCCTGAATAGGATTTAGCAGAAGTTTGCTTACATTGGCTGTGAGGAAGCCCGCAACTGCTGAGGACTGGTACATGGACTTCCGTGCTGCTCCAAGGTACAGTGGAATGGCTGTAATCAAGCAACAACCCTGCTCCTGTGCCAGCACACCCATCCATGTGCTCTCCTGTGGGATTCGCTGAGATATGGATAGGGGGATGGCGTGAGGAGGGATAGGTGGAGCTGAGGTGAGCACAGTGAGGTGGCAGTGTTAGTGATGCCTCATGTTTCATCTTCTGCAGGAGTAGTCTGTGCAGCTAGAGCTCAGCAGCAAAGGAGGCACTGAACAGCACTAAGCAGTGAGTAGAAAACCTTACCCTCAGCATGGTGTTAGAAGCTGATTGTGCTCAGACAACTTCAGTTGAGCACTCCTCATGTTACATCTTTAACAGGATAAACTCTGTGTCACTTTGAGCAGTAATATCCCACCAAACTATGTAGTGCTAAGAGGAACCAAGTCCCATATTACCAGAGTGTGTCTGGGAAAACACAATAAAGACTCTCTCGCACCCGCTAGGTTCAGCAGAAAGGAAAGGAAAGACCCACTTTATTTACACATGTCACATCTTATACAATTCTCAACTGCACAAGGGATTGGAGGACGTGTCACTTCCTTCTCAATCCCACTGGAGAAAAAAGATGCTCATCAAAGTTCTCTTATCACAAAAGGAATGAAAAACAGAAAATACTGTTAAGTAAACATTGGCTATTATTTACATGAAACTGTGTGAGAAAGAATTCCGACTCCAAGATTAAAACAGAAGGCTTTAGCAAAAACCAGGGCAACATCAGAGGAATTGCAGAAAAGTTTGTGTTAAAAGTGCTATTTCTGGCCTTCCCACATTTGTATGAACTACCCTGTGAGTTGAAGTTTGTGCACGGACAAATCGTTAGGATGAATGGCAGGTTTAACTCTGCCCTCAGTTCACACATGACAAACATGGATGCTCCCCTGCAAAGAACAGCCTCCTCTAAATCTCCTCAAACAACCTTCCTGCACAGGAAGGCCTTGCACTGACATATCCTGTGCAGATGCCTAAATTTTAAGAACAATAAAGTTTTAAATATTAAAAGAATACAAAAGAATGCGTAAGCTATAAAACATTTTAAATTACATTTGGTTACAAGTTTCTTTATTCACTATCATTATTTTTCCATCTCCAAGTGTCGTTTATTTATTTATGACCACATTTACTTTAAAAGCTATAAATGGGAAAATGAATTTGAGCTAGTGTCTTAGAAACCATAAGGAAAATATATTGGGAAATTTGCTATTTAGCTGACCACTATTTGTATATGAATTACTGTCACACAGAATGAGGAGGAAAATAATTTTTTTCCATTTCTGTTTGCAGGTGAATATTGTAATGGTTGGTTTAGATTTTAGCTTAACAGCACATGGAGTCTGTATCTTTCAGCTGGATACATTTATTTCAAGGTACTTAGAAGCTGACTTTTATGAGATTATTTAGTCAGTGATTATTTTTGTTGAGAAATGTGTCCTTTATCCCTCTCATTCATTCACTGCTAAGATATTTCTGTTTGTCAGAATGCCTCCATTTCTGATAAATGACTGAAGACTGACTGCTACACTTTATTAAAAAGTAATAACAATTTTTGTACGCACCCTTCACATTGTAAGGGGGGGACCATGAATCAAAGGACACTGCCTGTCTGGGCCTGATAAATGCATCGTTTACCAGCTGAGGAGTTATTTAGGACTGGCTATTAATTTAAATCACATTTATCTTCCCTGAATGGGGGGAGGTTGCTGTGATAGGACTGCGAATGACCAATAGTGCAGCTAAGTGCACATTATTTATTACTACCGCCTGCAAAGCACTGCACAATATGTTAAAAAACCCCAGTGCCAATTACCATGGTTAATCTAGTCAGGGCAGTAACAGATTTCTTCCTAACGCAAGCCAATTTCTACACTTGTACTTTTGAATCCCTAGAAAGGCAGTGTTTGCCCAAAATTCCTGATGATTTGAAAGTTTATTTATGCTCTTCTAAACCATTATAGGCAATACCAGAACCCTTCAGTTTTCTCTTCATTGTGGGGGAAAAAAACAAACATCACTTTCTTTAGACATTTAAAAATAGAAATTTCTGGAGTGCAATAAAATCATGTAAACCATGTCTTTTGGGATATTTTTGAGTTTTATTCCAAGGCATCTGGACAAGAAGTTTTGCTGAGGCTTAGGGAACACTCATGCAGAACTGCTCTGGGCCACTGCCATCTAACCTGCTCAGAAAATGTTACACATAGAATTAAAGTAATTCTGATGAAAACCATCATACCTAGGGCTTTTTAAAACCCAAGGTATGAATACAGCATACCACACATGCCTGTAGGACATAGTCGTCTATTTCATGTTGCTGTGGGCTGAGGTAGTGGTTGTCAAGGCAGGTGCCTCCAAAGTTTTTAAGTGTAGCTGAAATAAATGGCTACTGAAGAACTGCTACTAAGATGCCCTAAGTGCATCTGCAGTGATGGATTGTCACCTTCTGAGAACTCACTGAGACCAAGAAGCTCCTGAGATGGACAGTGTGGTCTCCATTGTGGCTCATATCCCAAGTAACCAACAGAGAACAGAAGCACAGTAAGGCAGACATAGACACATGGAGAAATGAAGGACCTGCAGACATTGAAACCATAGTTCTCCTCCTTACCTGCAAGAAAATATCAGTGACAAAGATAAGAACAAAGCATTACTTTAGTTACCTGAAATCATTCACATTCACTCTCACTCTTCTTGTTCCACAGCTATGATAATGCTAGAATCCTTGCAGGAATGTTGTTTTTTCTTAATGCTAGCTTGTCATTCATTTCCAAAAAACCCCTTTTTTTCTCCCCACTGGTTATGAAAATCATAAGCAGATTTCCATGGAATTACATTCAAAAAAAACCACTGTTAGCAGTGGTAGCAGGTACATCTACAGAGGTTTAGCTGTACCTCATACTCTGATAAGTTTATCGCCACCGCTGCCTTGTATGTCAACAATCCTATAACAGGAAGAACAGCTAAGTAATGATTACCAATGTCCAATACTATCTAGTGTTATGTATGAGTAATTCTGGTTTTGCATGCTTGTTGCATCAGCTCCCAGTAGTAATTAAGCCTTTATCACTAAAAGCAAAGTACAAGTACTGAACACCATGTTTGGACAAAGTGTTGGGTTCCCCATCCCATTAGTCTCAGAAATAAACAGGATATTTTTATGCAATTAACCCTAAAAGAAATAAGCAGAAATCTGAATAGAAATATACAGGCACATCATAAGGGAGGATTAATTCTAACAAGGTGTTGTACATAGAGGTCCCTGGAAGTCTGAAACATTTGAAGTAGACATAAGACCTTTTCAAGTTTCCTTAAACAGTGACAGCAGTTAACTACCTAACCAGAGGTTATACTGACTTTTCTGTTATAAAGACAGTTTTAAGACAAGATGGTGTTTATTCTTCCCCCCTTGGGGTATATCTGATGCTCTTATTCAGCCGTGTAACAGGAACTAATCCAGGACCTTTCATCACAAAGATCTTCATATTTGTCTCCTCACTTCTAAAAGTCTGTACAATCCCAGGAATCTGTTTTTTCTTACTGTTATAAATCTCCTGTTTTTACCTCAGAAGATTTGTGGCATAGTTTTGGAATCTAGGGGCTGGAAGAGAATGTGGGGACTAAATCCAATTCCATGCTCTTGCAAGCAACCATATCATATAGTATTTTTACACTTATCAAACTCCACCTTAAAAGCAATTAGTTTTTTGTTTCTCAGCCCCTACACCCTTACCATGCTTGGGAAGCTCTTCCAGGGAATGATTCTTGTGCTAGATAAGATTCTTTTTTCCAATTTCCAGCATAAACGTACCTCCTATTTCTTTTCATGCCACAGCTGGCATTCAGCTTAAATATTTTGCCTCTATCTCTAATGTTTATTTTTATATGTATTTATAGGCAACAGTTAAATCTCCTTTAGGGTCTGGTTTGTTAGTCTAAGCATGCCAAATTACTTTGGTGTCTTTTTGATATTTACATACCAACTGTATTGTTCCCAGTAATAGTTCATCTTTCTTTTAATAGGTACGTGTTCCTCAAGACCAGGGGTGCTGGATGGCGATACTAATGCTTTCTTGTCCTCTCTGGAAATATCTCCGTACTCCAGAAACACATTTGCCTTTTTTTCACAGCTACAGCATATTGGCAGTTCACAGTCATACTGTGATCAGCTAGAGAGTTTAGGTCACTCTCTTCTTGGTGATTTCTGACAGATGAGCTCACAGTTTATAGCAGAGTATTTATGTTATTAGTCCCCGAGTGACTGACCTTGTACTTTGTGCTATTGAATTTCATCTTACTTCTATTCCTGTCCATCTCAAGGCTATCTGATTCTTTCACTGCGATATCCCGATCCTCCTCCCTCCTGAAGATGTGTCCTGGCACTGGTGTTATCAATACTTCTTTGCACAAGTCAGATCCCTTATAAAAATACAACCACTGTCTTACTGAAATGTCTCAAACTGGACCATGCTCCAGACTAATAGCCTCCTTTTTATACAGCCTAGTCACTACTCTCTTCAGTGAAATGTTTACCCACATTATATCTATCTCTCTGAAAATCTTCAGCTGCTCCAGCTTTACCAGTTTTGCTGGTCTTTTTATTTGCACCATGGTTTTGAGGTTTGGTATCTGAATATCTTCCATTTGTATGATGCTAAGGATGCAAGGGTGGATTCTTGTGTTCTTTTGTAGCTGTTCCTTGACACTGGATTTTCAAAGGACTGTCTTACAGCAGTGCCTCAAAAAGTTTTTTCTAAGAATGTGGGTATGGACCTTTATCAAACTGTGCTGGGAGGAGAAAGCAGGAATGGAAGACTGCCTGGTGGGACCCCAGCTTTGTATCATCTGAGAAACAATAGTGAAAAAGAACCCAGGTATTGAAGTGCAGTTGAACAGAAGTCCATCACTCAAATATGTGGCAAAAAAAAAAGAGTGCATTGCTTTCAAATTTTAAGCTATCAGGCATACCAATATGCCAAGCCCCTGTCAAAAGGACATAATAGAATGAATAATTTTAGATCAAAAGCTGCTATCATTTCATAGAGTTTTTCATAACCTGGAGTTGTACAGGCTGAATATTCAGGGCAGAAGATTTGCCCTGAAGACTTTGCATGTCAATCATTTTTAGTGCAAAGCATGGGTCATATCTACATTGGGTCACATTTTGCTTCACTTACTACAAATTCCCCAACCTAATATTTAAGCTGTGTTATACTAAAAAATATTTTTGATCATGTTTCTGCCATGTTATGACTCTAAGCATTTTGTTTTCCACATAGACTATAGAATAAAGTCCTTGACCTGGTTAATCCTCAGGCTGTGGTCTGTCTCTGAGTTAAAGACACACAGACACCTCCGGAGCTAAACACAGAAGATCACACTACTTGTTCTATTGCTTCAATTCTTCCCTTTTTACCATGAACCATTTGTAGGAGCTCAGTCTGTGCTACTTCCTCTGCTTACACTGCAGGTATTCAAAAGACAGTCAGTCTTAATTATCCCATCCCCCTTCACACATCCCCACACCCAATTAATAATGTTCAGTGATGTATGAAGCTGAGTTTACATTAATGCAATTTTTTAATACATTAAAGTGCTGCACGTCTCAGGCATTTTATAAATAAATGTCACTAATTTATAAATACTTGTGCCACCCTGGGGATCACAGACTGTGAAGGGGAAAGGGCAACAGGGGTGCAATCCTCTCTCTTCCCACTCCCATTTGTAGCTCCTGGGGATGCTCAAAGAGATTAAAACTTGCTCCTGCCAAATCCCAGGACATGCAGCTATTACTTACTGTGCACAGTGCAATATAGTTTAGGCTCAGAAAAGAGCAGCTCTGCAACTTAGTCTTTGCTGCTGCTCTTAGAAGAATTGAGGTTTTCTCTAAATAAGTAAAGGAAAAATGTTCAGGTACATGAGAATCAAAGTTTCTGTGTCAAATCACATTCCTGATGCCTTTTCAAAGCCTGGAGCTGTATAATACAGACAATAAATACATATGTGTTTCTGCATGTGGGGACCTGCAAGATGGAAAAGTTTTAAATTCAGATTCACAGTTACCAGATCAATGAAATGAAGATTACCTGTTACTTAAATCACAGGTTATTGGAGTTAATGCACGAATTTAATTTCACATTGCAGCTTGGGGTGAGAGCATAAAATGGCACAGAAATGCCTAAAAAGGAAAAATATCATCAGATGAAATTTCAAAAGTAGCCACTGATGCCATCTGGCTTTGTCTTGAGCCTGACTTGTGCATGTATGGGGAAAGTCAAAAAGATGCATCACTGTGCAAATGTTCTTTGGGACTTCATCTCTTTCGTTGTCATTGCTACTAAATTCCTAAGAATTCTGATTAATTTTTATTTCTTTTTTTTTTTGCAAGACTGTGCATTTCTGCAGCAGAAAATTATCACACTTTTGTACAGAGCACATTTGTATAACAACAGCCATAAATTCTTCTCCAAACTAGGAACCAGGTATATGATATAAGTGGCAAAATGAATTTTTTTTTTAATATAATACACTAAAGTACAAGGTGAAAAAATAATTATGGTTCTGTTCCCAGATATGGGATATGCATATAGAATGAATATTAATCTGAGGTAAAGACAGCAGATATTTTGGCCTTTTTACAAAATGTGACAAATGATTAATTTTATTTTCCCCTGTCTGTAGCTGACCTCTACCACCTTTGTTTTTTAACAAGCAGAAGAAAGTCTTTTGTTTTTAATTCAAGCTCAAGGTGAAGATTTTATCCAGGTAATTGTAGGAAAATTTGAGTTCTGGTTTTAGTCAGCGCCTACAGTCCTTTACTCCTGCTGCGTTTCCTGTGAGATGGTCTGAGAATATGCAGCTTCATTGTTCTTTTTGGGCTGTGTTTGCGGACTATTTCTAACCTGCATCAATGCAATCCAAATAATCCTCAGAAGTTGCTTCATTATTTATTAGAAAAAGCAATCTGGCATGCGGTGTGTTATTGACAGCTGAAATCCAATACTCAAAGGTCACCAAAACAAATACCAGAAAGAAAAGGTGTTAAGGCAAATAAAAATACACCTTTTTAATTTTGACTGAATTGATTAAATAACAATTGAGTGGTGTCACAGGTCATAAGGCTTTGAGACATAAGGTCAGCTTAATAGAAAAGAGCCTGGGGCCATGTCACGGGGTGTGCTCTGAGGCCTTGGACTGAGGCCACATCACTGTGCTCGCTCCTGCCCTTACCCCATGTAGTCTGAAATGAAGAAACGCCTAAACAGAATAGAGAACAGTCTAAATAGACTAGTGCTTATCGCTGAGGGCTACCCCCTGAGTCAATGCTGTTTAGAACTGATTGCTTTATTTGAGGTGAGAGTACTGGGCATCTCTCAGTAAACATTTTATGAAATTCAGTAGGCTGAGAAAAAAAAAAAACAACAACTGAGAAACAAACCAAGGAAAAACCTTTGTATACAAGCAGTACTCTATAACATATGTACATCTCTTTACAGTCCCACAGTTCAGCCCAGACATTTAAGGACTGACATAAAATGAGTGAAGTAGAAAATGAAACACTTTAATACACTAAAATCAGAAGAACTTTCTATGTGATTTTGAAAAGGATGAACCTTACAGTGGTTTATACACACTAATGCATTCACACTAACATTAATTAAACATACATCATTTGTTTAGTGCTGGCTTTTTGTATGCTAAATTATTTTGTTGGTAAATATAGCCAGGCCAGGGAATCTACTGCCATAGAAATTCATACCTTCAGATGCTGTCACTGATCTTTTTTAAAAGGGTTTAATAATTTTGCATTTAATAATACAAATGAAAAATCTCGGTCTGTCTGTTCAAGCAGTGACTTAAACCCATGTCCCATCAAAGCACAAGAAATTAACTACACTGACTTCAGCAGGTTAACTGGGAAACAGCATGTAGGAAATTTGGTGTAGGAAAGTAAAAAGTTATCTAAATTTTTAACACTTTCATGGCTATCTGCTGGCTCCAGCAGAGACTAAGGCATATCTCCCTCTCCTGCGGCTGAGTATCCTAGCACACTTCTCTCCAACTTTTCCTGTGTCATTCCCACCTTGGACTGGTAAGATAAACAGCTGTTACTGAAGTGTATAACAATATTTCTCCATGGAAGAGATCTGGTCTGGAAAGACTGTCTTTTTTTTCATGTATAGTCTATTTTGGTTCACTGGTACTCCAGCATCCCTTTGAAAACGAGCTCCTGCAATACCCGGTCATTCCCATACTTCCCATGGCAACGGAGTTGCTAAATTCTGTTCTAGTTTCAGGTCTGATCATGGTCCCATTTAATGAATGGCTAAACTTTTGTTGATTCTCAGGACAATGATTCTTATTTTCATTTATTATTTATTATTTAAATTTTAATTTTGCATACTAACACGTTGACTGACTACATAACTCAAGTACTGGAATGTTCTAGAGCTACATATCTTTTCATTTTGCAAAATTGGTCATAATCTGTGAAATTTAAGAAGATTTAAAAACCCTTGAAATTTTAATCTATTAGTACAACAATTAATGACTTATGATTTTCAAATGTAAAAAATATTTAAGGAAATAAGGTATGGGATCAATTAGAGGACAATAGTCAGTCTCTCATATGACTTCATGGTGGAAGAATGCTTTTTATCACCGAGAATCTGATACTCTTTTTAATGTATTTTCTACTTAATGACAATTTTAATTGTCTGGAGTTGGAAAAAATATCTTTTGTTTTAAGACTGCTAGTTTATCTATTACCTATACTCATTGTCCTGGAAGAGTTTGTTTCCTTTCCAATCAGTTTATTTTAAAAAATAATGAATGGTTTCAAAAGATAGTGCTTTGAAATATAATTATACAAAGAGTGACGTTCAGAACCTACTCTGTCTACAAACATCAAAAGCAAGGACTTTAATTCACAAACATCTTTATCAGCAGTGGTAAAGCCTATAAATCACTCAATGATACAGACAATGTTTAGTACTCTTAAGAAAGGAGTTTGAACAGTATCAGCTATAGAAACTGTAAAAATAAAAATATGCATTTTATTAAAGAAGTGTCTTTTTGCACACACAGAAGAATCTGTGCCTGCAGCTTTCAAGTTCCTGGACATAGACAAAATGAAATCTAGCACCTATATGGAATGAAAAAAAATGTTATTTATGGAAAGTCATTTGGAGAGACTTTTTCTTTCTGTGGAAATTACTAGTCTATTCTGTATGCTCCCGTAGTTATCGCTGTAGTTTCTGTGCTCATAGAAGAAAGTTAAACTGCAGCCCTTTAAAAAATCTTTCAGACTGATTATGTATTATCTGCTATGGTGCGTGGGAAATGGCAGTAGAAGAAAATGTATGTCAATATGCAGAAACAATGCACAAGTGCTTGATGGCTGGAGTGTTCCTTCCTGTGTATCTTGGACAGGGTCCTCCTGGGCAGCTCCTGTGCTCCCCACCAAACCCCACGGCCAGGGAGGAGTCAAGGAGGAATTGTGAAATTCTGGCCCAGGAACAGCCTGAAGGTCTCTGATCATTCACTCAATAGAGTTAAGGTAAAAACTACTAGTTCCCAACAATACTGGATTTTCAATGCCCTGGTGCTTCGCAGGTTTGTATAATGACCTTTATCTCTCCATAATTCACAATAGGACTTTGTTCGGAATCTAGACAAAGAACAGACAATTTAATGTCCAATCTAATATCTGTACTTTCAAATCTTGCTCTTTTGAGGAAGAACTGAAACATATGAACATGAAAACTGTTTACGTCGTGCCCCACCTTTACTTTCCAGGCTGGAAACCACTGCTCTTGGCAGTTGCAGTTTTTATGGATTCAGGAGGAACATTTCTGATCTACTTTCTCCCCTGCCTGGGAGTCCACTGTGAGGGATGGGAAATAAAAGTGTTGTAGATAATTTGTGACAATCCTGAAACATCTCTTTTGCGCTTTCAGGTTTGGATTATATTCTTGCATTAAACACTTGGGTTTTAAAGAATTTGAGCACCTAATAGTTTGGGTTTTCTGTACAGGTGGGTAACGGGTTCACGTACTTCTGGCATTTTCCTGTTTGTTAGGGTGTCTGATATCAAGAGTTTTAAGCGGTTTTGATAGATGATCAGCTTCAAAAAACTGGTCATCGCTACAGCATGTCCTCAGTAGGCATCTTCAAAAGTATTTTCTTAAATCAGGATTCATAAACTGAACTTGGTTTGCTTATTTACATTTATTAACTGCATTGTTTAACCTCTTGACTCTTTCTTAGCAATTGTATTTCAAATTACACCTTTTATCTGATTTTGCATTAGGAGAGAAATTCTGCATAATGGTAAGCATTTACACTACAATACTGGCATAAACATTCTTAATTTTGCCCCTTCTAGGTCATACTCTCCATTCCTATTTTAAAATCTATATTAGTTCATGTTCTCACTTGTATCTTATCTGGAATTCTCCAATTCTACTTCATAGATTAAATAAAATTGGGTAAATTCTCTGAGGTTTCATTCAGTCTTTCTTCTCAGCAAATTAATCCAGGACATAATGTCTTGTGAGTGGATAGAGGGTTAATCAGTGTTTGTGTAACCTTTTCCTGAACTTTCATAAGTTTTCCAGTTAACTGGGGTAACTGAAAAAACCTACATATTTTGTGGTGTACAGTGTCTCCTTTTCCTCTTCACAAAGTTGCTTTAAGCAGCCATCCATATTTCTAGACCCTAACTAAAATGTGGAAGTTCAAATCATTGTTCAGTGTGTATAGGAAGCACCAGCTGAGATGGATTTCCATGGTTACTTTTACCTGCCTGCTTACAAGTTACCTTCCCATTAGCTTATGGGAAATAAAAATAAACAAACTTTTTTCTCCATGGAGGAAAAGTTCTTGTTATGCAGAGAATTTTATAAAAACTTTATTTCCACACTCGTTGCACTGAGAGATGGTGCCATACAGCCTGAGGAGTTGTCATTTAAAGGAGCTGTGCAGCATTCTGTTGAACTGTAGCAGCAGACAGCCCACATAGTCCTTGTCTGTAGTTGACACCATACCTGTAGGCTAGGCAGTGAAAAAGTGTAAACTGTGGTGGAGTGGTCCAGAAGCACAGTCCATCTGAATGGGTAGACTGACATAAATATCTTGGTTAGAGAATTGTATAGCTGCCCTTGACTAAACTTAGCCCAACTCCTGAAAGGTGAAAATTGACTAATATCTGCAAGGTAGAGATGAAGCTGTATGAAGAACTGATAGATTGCTTCAAAATCTGTGGGAAAAACAAGCATGTTATACTTTAGAGCAGCCAATTTATGCAAAACTCTGTAATTCCAAACCTGTCATTAGGAATTTCAAGTCTGACTTCCAGGGAAATGAAGCAGGCCTCCAGGAAATAGGGCTGACTACTATCTTTATCACAGAGAAATATGTGAAAGGTACAAAATTGACCCTATAAATTTCAATGCCTTGGATTCCTATTAACATATGAGTGAAATAATAGTACCATAAAAATTCAAGTAAGTATTTAAAAAATGCTAGTTATATTGTTTTGGCAGCGACAGAGATTCTCTCTTTTGTCTCTAGCACCATTTCTTTTCTCCCATAGGTGCCATGATGCTGTGTAATTTCTCATCTGTATTCTTTGATTTAATTCTTTGGCTTTCTTGTATTTGAAAATAATAAGTTAAAACCCTAAAGGAACTAAGAAACACCACACAGTTCAGGAGTTGGATAGTTTTAGCTACACCTGATAATATGCTCTGTTAGTTGTCTTCTGCAGAAATAGTACTTACTGGTTTCTTCTCACCTTCAAGTTTGTTCCTAATTATGAGGAAACTTCTGAATTCACTGTCATGAACTCAACAGTTTTTCACTGTGTTGCAAAATGGCCAAAGTGTGCTAAGTAACTGAGGGGTCCATCTAGGTATGTTTGTAATGTGAGTAATTAGAGGCATTCCAATGCTCATAAACATTCACAAAATTAAAAAAAAAAAAAAAAAAATGCACTCTCTAAGAGGTCTAGCAGAAAGCTAGAATATGTTTGAATAAAATATTCTTTATGACTCCTTTATTTGACAAAAATTCCCAGACCATGACTTCCTTTCGTAGTTCAAATGTCAAGCATCCCTTCCACTGTCGTCAGGGTGGCATGCAGGAACAGAGGGAGACCCTAAACAGAAGTCTTTAATGATGACAAGCCTGCTTGACTCAATGACCCACAACATCTTTTGTCTCCCTTTCTCCCCATGTTGGCTCCTGCTGATTCAGATGGGGGAAGCCAACTAGCAGAGGAGTTGCTCATGCATAGTCTAGGGAAAACACTTCCTTCAATCCTGTGCACAGAGTGCAAAAGGCCCTTCAATTTCCTCTGCACTGTTTTTTGTGGGGTTTTTGTCTTTTTGTCTGATTGACTAGCTTTATATTGATTGAAAAGTCATTTCCTTTTCCCAGTCTTCTGAGAAACAAAATAAATGTTTTCTGTGACCCTAACTCTTAGATTTTTCTTTCCACAGAGCTAAAGAAAAAGTTTCCTGTCAATTATATTGAAGGAAAAATTATATTGTTGTTTTGTAGCACTTTTTTTCTCCCTATGTGTCAAAAGGGAGCAAATGATGCATTAAAAGCCTAAAAGCTGAAATAAAGATTAGGTGTAAAGTGCTATTGATCCCTTTAAGGAAAGAAGCAAAGAAAGATTTCACTCTGCTGTCAGGTTACATTTTCAGTAAGTTACCCAGATGCAAGATTTGAAACTTCTACAAAAGAGTCCTTAAAGTGTTGTTGAAAGTATGAAGTAAGAATATACCAGACAGGAGAAACGATCATTAAAAAATATCAGTGTTTCAGCTGAGGTACTGTCAGGCTACATTGTCCTGGTGTTTAATGTAGCCCAGTGCCTGAATGTTTAAGATGCCCATTTGAAGAGACAGAACTTTAAAAACATCACTTATTGCATTCTCTGTGTGTTCTCTCTCTCTCTCTCTCTCTCTCTCTCTCTCTCTCTCTTTCTCTCTCTCTCCCTCTTTCTCTCTCTCTCTTTCTCTCTCTCTCTCTCTCCCTTCACACAAGTATATGTATCTTCATGTCCAGCATCTACAATATCTTAGACACATAATGTAGTTTTCCTTGGATGGTGCAGAAGAAAGCTCTGATTTTCCATTCCCTAACTTGTTATTCAACCAAAGAATAGTCTGAACATTTTGGAGATTATTACAAGCTATACCACTTCTAATGAGAGAACAAACTATAAGTCAGCACAGCAGATTTTCTTCCAATTACTTTACCTTCTTGTTCCTGAGAAACCTTTCTGGTGTTTCTTTGCTCCAAACATGAAGCTGGACAGCAGCTGAAAAAATATGTGACTTATTAGCAGACAGTATATGGTCAAATATCATCCTTCTTTGTACTGTTTTAACATTACAAATATATCAGAAACCAGCTACTCAGAGTATTTATACTACTTTCTGCATCCCTTGATAATCAGGTTTAGCACCTGCGTATACAATACAGACATCTTGGCAATGAAACTTTTGATTGTTACTTACATGAGCTGGAAACACCAGAAACTGGTAAATCTAAGGAAGAATCAGACAGTTGATTAAATTCTATAAATTAAAAAGAATTCTACCAAGCTAAGGCAATGAATTTCCTGATTCTGTGTAGGGCAACTTTAGAACATGTTCAGGAATAATTTTTCTTGACAAACAAAAATAAAAGGACAAATAGAAACAAATACCAAATGAATTCAGGTGATGAACCTTCCTTGTAAACTATCACTTCTGGAAATACCGTGATTATGGTGAAAGTAGACTCCCCTACTCGAGAAACACTAACAGGAAGCAATTTTTGTGGAGCAAGTGGGTGAAACTCTCATGGTAGGTGCATAAGTGCAACAGAAGGGATCAAATCTAAAAATGACAGATAATTTGGGGTGAACTACTTTGAACTAATACCTAAGAGGAATAAAACCTCAGAGATGAGTTTTAAATTCAGTTACTGGAATGTAAAAGGAATTTCTAAGCGGCCTGTATAATCATATTAGAAACCCAAGAAAGAGAAAATACTAATTTCTATTTAAAAAGCTATTCTCTGAGTTTGTGAAACTAATGAATACTGGCTTCACATGGATTTGTGTTCTATGGTCCCTTTCTTTTTTTATTTGGTACCACTGGCCTTACGTGCCCTCTTTACAACACAATGCACCCATGTCACTCTAAGCCACCTACAATTTGCCCTAAATAAATGTATGATACTCACGGATCCTCCCATGTCTCCTAGCTACTTTTTGGCTTCTGACTAACCAAAAGGCAGAGCTCTATCCTTAGCTAGCTCTTGGGTCAGCTCTCTCTAGTCCAGAGCCCTTCTGCATTTTTAACACAGCTGAAAAACAGACTGGCGATTCAGCAACAGCTGTAACAGAACAGAGGTAAGCAGTTTGACCAAAATTTTCATATGGCTGGCTAAACAATACATTTTCCATGCTTAGTGCAGCCTTAAATAGTGAACAGAACCAATGCTGGGTCAATGTTCTAATGGCGCAAAAATAGCCCAAATACTTATAGATCAGAAACCCTTAGACAATATCTTGGAAGAAATATTAGAACAGCTGATATGCATTGTTAGACATAAACTTTTCAAGAGGAGAAATGTATTCTGTTGCAATTATTCTAATTCAAATGAACCTGAAATGTTCTTCCTGAAATTAGGCAGTCCTATGGTGCAAAAGGAGTAAATCTCTCAAACAAACAGCTGGAGTCAGGACCAAAAATCCACACTTTATGCATTTCAAGCTTTTCTTTTGTTCTAATTCTAGCTAAATTTAATGGTACAAATGCCTTTTACTATCTGGAAAATACTAGGTGAGCTTCTTCAGCATGCTTCCATCTAATTTCAGTGAAAAGAATCTACTTCATATACTTTTAGACTGCTTCATAATGCAAAGCAGATCATTCTACTTTAGAATGATTATGATATTTACTCACTATGAATTAATAAATCATGGGCAAATCAATTCAGCTTGATCATATCTGCAATGACATAACATTTAGTGGTTGCTTACAGCAAAGCCTTCAGCCAGTGCTTTGTTGCACTGTGTAATCAGTAGAGGACACAGAGCAAGAGAATAGGCTGGAGCTGGGTTTTTGCACTGGGATGAGTTGGCAAATTGTCTCCCTTGCTTGTAGAAATCAGACTGTTCTGCCTGGCAGCTGATAATCTTCCCAAGCATCCCACGATAAATTTCTGCACTGTATTTTCCTGAGACTTTCCTTCTTCTGAGTTGATTTAGACCATGTGACAACGAGAGATATAGGCCATGAAGTGAGACCAGCCAGACATACATTCTGGCAAAGCAGCATATTTATGGATAATCAAGGGATTGAAAAGAAAAATAAATTAAAAACCACATTTGTTAGAAACCGTCTAATAGTTTTCAGATCTAAAAATGCTCTTGCTACCTACCAGATGCTGCTTTCATTCATTCTTTAAAATGTCTGCATTAATAGCAATTTTTCCTGTTAGATGTTACATTTTAAAAATATTTTCCTCATACCACTATCACTGAGAGAAGCTTTGTGTGAGACCAAGGACAGAAACCTGTGAATCTATTTGTTTTAACACACCAAAAGGACCCATACAGAGCCTCGTGAAGGACAGCTGTGGGTGAAGTTACATGACTGACCACAAGAATGACTCTCTATTTCTCATAGGCTAGTTATGATCAACTGTGTGATGAAGACATAGTGCTGCTGATGTGTAAGAAGCCAGCAGCTGATGTGGAAAACAACACTGGTGAAACAGCAGCACAAACTTCAGCATGCACCATGGGTTAATGCTAGACTTCAGCAGAAGATTCAGTGTGCTGCTTTTGGCTGGGGTAGAATTAATTGTCTTCACAGTGGCTAGTATGGGACTGTGTTTTGGATTTGTGGTGGACACAGGGTTGATAAGTCATTTCTGTCATGTACCTCCTTAAAAAAAGAAACAACTGACTCCCATTCCACTTAGCATATTTTATGAGTCTATGATTCTGTGTTAGATGGCATTTGATGCCAAGGATTTATTCTGCTTATTCTTTGAGCAACTTACTCACCAGGAAGAGAAGGCTGAGAGTCATGAAAAACTTAGATTGTGCAACACAGAAAAAGACAAAGGTACCTCTGAGAGGAAAAGAGACCAAAAACATTCCCAAGAGTGACACTAAAAGAGGCATCCTAGGGACAGAAGAAATCATGTAGACTTTGCCACAGCTCAGAAAGCCACCGAGTTGAGTAAAAGCAGACCTGGAAGCAAGAACCTGTCCTGCAAGGCCACAGGAGGCAGAGCAATATATATTTGGAAACCTTTACTTTCTGGTGAGTATTCTCAATTTTTAAAATGTGTCTGTTGTCATTCTTTTTTCATGTAAAAGGTTGGCTTTGGATTTTGAAAGCCTTTTTGGTCTTTTTAGGGCAAGATACCTTTCTCTCCACTGCAAACACTGCAACAATGCAACTTGTTGCGATGTTGTCAGCGATCGAGGGCGTTGGTGGACCAGTGCTACTGGTCTGCAGTGTCCTGACTGGACATGGGGGGAGAGGTGTTCTGCTCTCGGCTGAATGAAATGAAACAGAGGTAGAAAAAGTACAAAAAAAAAAACCGGAAAAGCAAAAGGAAACAGCTTTGTGAAAAGGATCGATTATATCAAAGAAAAATAAAAATAGTGAAAGTATTCTCTCTGAGACTTTTCACAATTATGAAGGAAGGGAAGGGGAACGCAAGAAGAAATAGAGACTGCAGGAGGGTGTAAAAGGAAACCACTGCTCATAGGAGACCTCTATTTTTAGATTTAAAAGCACACTGTCACTGTCTTCTGTGGAAAACAAAAAAAAAAAAAAAAAAATCTATGAAACAAGTTTTTAAAACCAGAAAAGAGAAAGCATATACACAAAGAAGGATCTGAAGACATTTGCAGTTTTTCCCATATTTCCCACATTCTTCCTCAGAGAAACATGTCAGAGGGTTCAACCTGTGTAACACCCAGCATTTGTTTGTTCACATTGACCTAATTTTCAGGAGGCTTTAGGATTTCATGTGTATAAGCAATTTATCATGAATACATACACTGGAGTTCGTCATGCATGTACAGAACACAGCTGCCAAGCAAAAAAGTTGGTAATGGAAAAGGTGCATCATTAAATCATTAAAGCTTTCTTGCACACAATTCCCTGTAAATCAGATCCAAACAATTTAAATACTAATCTGTGCTAATGCTTTTACATGTAAAATAAGTAAGCAGGTTTTTATTGCATTTTAGTCAGCCAATCTTTCTTTCTTCTCCATATTTGCATTAAGTGCATATAGTTTCACACATTTAGATAGTGATTCTTCAATTGAGGAATTAAATGCTACATCAAAGCAGAATAGAATATTTTCATCATGTATGTAATGACAATATTTTGCAAGTGTATTAGAAGTAATAATTGCTCATCAAACTAAATAAAATGAAACTTGGAAAAAATGTAGAGCAGCTTTAATAAAGTATTTGAGCTGCAAGGAAAAATATTTAAATTTGTAATCAACACATACAAACAAATCACTCATCAAATTTCCTAATATTGTGGTGCTAAGTAAGCTAATTATCCATTCTAAATGTTATTAAAATAGCTTTATTTTCTTTGAAGTTAACACATTATTTTTAATAGAACTATCAGACATGAGAAATACAAAAAAAACACAGACAACAAAACGTATGCAGAATACAAAGTACTTGTTCTTTCAGATGTTTGGACTTTGTGCTGTCGGGGCATAAGAAGATGGTACTGTTTACAACCAAACACTAGAAATACAGAGGACACAAAGACATCTGACTTCCAAACATGCTGAATGAAGTTCAAAGATTAAAATTCTGGCATCAAAACATGAAGAATTTTTTTTCCAACTTCTTTAGAGCCAAAATAGCTCTCTTCTAGGTTCACTGGGTCTATACTGATGTAAAAATGAGGAAAGATATGGAGGGTTTTTTTATAAAGCAAACATACTGGTACAGTACACACAGAAGTGAAAAATGAAACTATCAAACTAAAATCACATCAAGAATTAAAAGGATAAATTTTTACAATTATTCATTTCAGAAGTTACAGCTGAAATCCATTCCAACAAGCAAAATATGTAGTAAAAGTAATCAAACTACCTTATATTCCCTAATTCACCAGAAGCATACAAATATGAATCAACTGGATTTGTCTTAGGAAAAAATATCTACTCGGAGAAACATAAGCATTGTGATGACTAACCATAATTCTGTAAAGTATGTCACTAAAAGTTGACTTTGAATAATTACCTTAATTAATCTTGTTTCTTCAAATGCAAAACACAGCATGAACTTCATATATATTATGTATATTTCATGGGAAATGTGAAATGCTGGCATTCTCCTGTCTCCTTATTTGGGACAAAGAGGAACAGGAGAGAAGTGTGGCATCTGAAGAAGTTAACACAGGGCATTTTCTCTTGAAAACAAACAAAGAATGTTTAATTTCTTTTTTTCCACCATTACCTGGTAATTACTGCATATAATCAGTATAGGTGCTCACCTATTCAACTGTAGATTTATGTCAGTTCAAAATGGCCTTCGTTGTTACTTCAACTAAAAAGCATCCAAAAGTACAAGTTTTAGACACTCCAGCTAGATTTGGTACGATTTCACCTCTGGAGATATATGTCTTTGCATCCCTTGTACAGAGTCTAGGAAACTTGATTAGATCAAATATTTAAACTTTTTCTGGTTAAACAGGATGGACTGAACCAACACAGTGATCAAAATGAGGGCTGTTGTCAGTACAGGACACCAAATAATTATCTGTGGAAAATGTATAAGATTTTAATTAACGGGTTCAAGAGGTCTGATAAACGGCATTGTCTCCAACCCCTATTTACATCACATTTGGTAACCCCAACACCAACTGCACTTCCAGCTTTGGTAAACTTCATATATTCTTTCTCTATATTACACTAAACTGTCTTGAAGAAGGAATAACAACAACAACAAAAAAAATTAGCTAAACCTGTCTGTCTTTTTCTCTTATGAGCCTTTCACATGAGCCAGTCATTTGTGACAAGCTAGCTTTTGTCATTATAATGACAACTCTTACCTTCTTTACATCTTTACCTCTGCTTAAAAGAGTTAAAAGAAAAATTAGATAAAATGGAATGGTTCTTTCCTAAAATTCGTGGTGAAGAGGTGCAAAATGTAAAGGATTCAGACATAAATTGTGCATAAAAGGAAATGAATGGGCAAAGAAGTAATAAAGTCCTTAAGACTTAAGGCCCGAACTTAAGTTTTCAAACTGTGTTTCACTTAGAAAGGGGAAATAGCCTGAGCATAAAAAACAAAAGAGGGCAAAAAAACTAACAAACAAACAGAAAAAGAACCCTCATGAGTGCTAAAGTCTCTTTAGGATCTTGTAAAAGAAATTGCCCTTTGGACCTCCTCCAGTTTACTCATATTCCCACCCAAAATTGAACAGTTGCCCTTGACCACATATACTTGTTCCTGAGGATATTACGTCTGTTTTTTGAAAGCGTTTCAACTGAAGCATGAAGAAAAATGCTGTGTAAATAAAAATTATTGCAAACTAATATCACAGCATTTCTGATTTGAATTTTCTCACAGCGTTTTAATCTGTCAAAAGGCTTGATTTTCTCAGCTCTCTATTTTATTTTTTGAGAAACATTATTAAAAATGTTGTTACTGGAATTTCCATTGGAGAGTAAAGCTGTCTTTCAAGCTATCTCTTAATGAAAAGATGGAATACATCCTGCTAAAGTTAAAATAGGTATCTGGTCTTTTAACCTGTTAGTTCAAGGCATCAGTTTTTTAAATCTGGATATGTCTGCTAAAGTCAGTAGACCAGTAAAAATTTATACCAAATAAGGATAATCTCTGATGTTTGAGAAAATAAAACTGTCTTTGCCACCTTAATTAATTTCAGATTTCATGAAATTATATTAAACTTCCTAATGCTTTGTTTCCATATAAATCTGTGATTAATTTATACAAATGTGATCAATAAGTAGGAAGGCTTTTATACCTGTGACTTCACAAAACTTCCTGTAAGAATTTAACTGCTGAATAAGAAATAACTTTTTTTTTAAACTGCTTTGCAAATTTTACTATTCAAGTGCTTTATTGGCAAGAACTTAATCATAATTGTGCTGAAACTGAAGCATATAAATTAAATAAGGAATAAATTTGCATTGAAAGTTCATTTTGGTTTCTTTACTGTCTAGCTGACACTGTTCAGAACAGAATGTACATCCCACAGACGCAGCATGTAGAGAATACTTTCTCAGTATCAGTCAAGCATTTGTCACGATCCGAGTTGGGACTTCAAAACTTAAGTCTTTAGCTGGATTGATGTGAGGAACTCAGACTCTTGGAGGAGTTCAGTATGTCTGTGGATTTTGAGGCATATAATAAGTATACAAGAACTTTCAAAACACTATATTTAGTGAATGCATCACATATAGCTTCCAAGGTGCAAATTGTAAGCATCTGCAGGCAATACATTGACTTTTAATAGGCAGAGAAGTAATAAAATAATATTGCCACCAAAAAAATTGTATTTATATGTTTCTATAACCTCTACATCACAGTTAAGATACAGTTACGGCTGAGGGCTAACTCCACCACTGACCTTTTATGACATTCTGCAAAGCTCACTGTCAGCACTACAAGCTGCAAAGTAATGGAAACAAAACCCAAAACAATTCCCACACCGAGATCAGTTTCTAACCACATGTAAGCTCAGCCGTGTTATGTAATAAAGTGTACCAGAATGTATTTTGCATCTTTAATTATTTCCCATCATTCCCTATACTACCTTTCTCATGTGTAAAGCAATCATATCCGTATTTAAGAGTATGATTGCTCCTTTTCACTTTAGAATTGATACCTTGTGTATGCAAACAGGCAGAGGCAATTTAATAGTCCCTCAAAACAATTTTGTCACTCAAGTGATGTGAATACTCAATAAAACAGAATTCTCTTATTTTCACACATATCACTTATGCTCTGACAGGGGAAAGGTATGAATGCAGATTTGTGCCATCCATTTAAGTCACAATTTACCTAGTTCTAACAAACATAGTAAATTAATATTTTCACTTGGAATAAGCATGGTTAAAATATTTTTTCAATGTGTCTACGCTCAAGATTTAACTTTCTAAATGCTAGTAAAAAATGCTATCGCTACTAAATGCTATAGTAAAAACAACTATAATGGCTTTACATTCATTTAAATATAGTTGTATGAAAACTGTAAAAAAGATTTTCAGAATTGATATATTTTTGAAAGCATATTTTTAATCTTTGAAAGATAAGTGGGTTGCAAAAAGTCAAATAGGTACATATTCAATGTAAAATATTTAAACTGAAATTTTTAACTTTCAAGAAAATCAGTTACACAGGGTTGACCCTTTCTCCACAGAAGACAATGTGGTATCTTGCAGGAATTGTCACATGAGAAACACTGAAGAGCAGCTGAGCTGTACCAGCTTGGTTCAACAGGCTGTACCTGCTAAGAATGTCACCTTTAAATGTGCTGATTGAATCTGGTGAGCTGGGGCTAAGTTTCAGGGGAAGTTCATGGAGAGCAAGGTTGGATTTATTAATATACTGATTTTCCCTCAACTACACTTTGATCACTGACTTCAACTGATGTTCTTGAAGTGAAGAAACATATGCTAAAGAAGAACTTGTCATGCAGGACATCTATAATTAAAGATCTTCAATGGAAGCATTTCACAACACCTCCATTAAGCTTTGTCATACTGCAAAAAGAACATGAGCCTCTGTGTAAGGAAAAGTTAAACAATTGTCAGCTGAAAGCAGATGAGGATTTTATTGAATACCTGTATTACTAATGCATGAAGAGGTACCCATGCAGAGCACAGCAGATACAATCATTGCTCTTAATTGTTGTGCAATTTTTATTACCAGTGGAACTACTAAACAAAAAGAGAAGGATAGATTTCCATTACTGGTAGCCAAACTTTTATTTCAGGAGAAATTAGTGACCTAGGTCACCGAGTTGTCACTGATTCTAGTGCCAGGATCACCTCCACATGATGAGACAGGTAGCTTTACTTTTTTTAAGACAGCACAGATCAGGTACTCAAACCCCACTAGCCAGGGTCACATAAAGGGTAAAGTATGGATAACCATTTCAAAATCTTCCCACTGTGAAGGAATAAAATTATTTGACCAGGCAGCTAAAAGAAAAAAGTTAACATTCACTTAATCTTTAAAGGAATATATAACAACAAAGAAAGAAATATGCACTGTTTAATTACCAATTATCAAAAAGTATTATTGTAATTTCTATAGTTGTATTAAGTTTGCACTAAGGCCACAGTGATTGTATCTTGAGCCATGGTGCAAATATCCAGATTACCAGAAAGCAGTTTTTGAAGTTTGTGTTCAGCATAGGCTGGGGAAGAGACCCTGCTGGGCAGCTGTCCTGGCAGAACATACTACTACAAATCATGCTTCAGCTGTAAGGTTGTAATTTCATTTCTTTTAAATGTTGGTATTAAAATATTGAGAGGTAGATGACAGAAGCTGGTATAAGTATGAAATTTATTTAATGCCCAGTGTGAAACTGGTTTAATGTTTTAATTTTAGTAATTCTCAGTGTAAATATTTTTCATTTTTTTTAGGTGAGGATCCACACTGTTGCAAGTACTACTGAAAATATTACCAGCAAGCGCAGCCACCACCAAAGCAGGAACATATTGACTCTGGATAGTGGAGATTCCCTCTTTGAGAACTTTGCTTTTAAGACCTCATTTATTTCTATCACTAATCTACTAAGCTTATAAAAGACAATTTTTAAATGTTAGATTCAAGTGTAATCCAGAACCTCATTCTGTACGTGCTGCCTGGTCAGAGGCTCTTTCATGAAAAGACAAAGAGTTCATAGGTCTTTGTTGAAGGTAGTGTTAAAACAGTACCTTACACCCTTGGGTATAAGAAGCGAGAACTGAGTGTTTTGTCTCCTTTATTCTTGCACCTGGAAGACTGAGGTCAGAATATAGAAAACAGAATAATATCAAGGTACAATTGTTTTTTCATTCATTCGTCCTTCTGAGCCAACAGCAGTGCACAAGGCAGAAACATACTTTCATTTGCTCCTGGTTTTAATCTCTTCTATGGTTTTCTTATTAGCTCTTTCTCCCTGTCTGCTGCTGTTTCAGTTACAGGTTTTCTCAAGTACCTTCATTCTCAAAGAGAAATCCACCTGGTTTTCATTTAATATTCTCAAGTCCTGTGGTGTCAATAAAACTCATCTACTCACATCCATACTATTTTTGTTTTATATCTATTAAGCATGGCAGAACTCAGGCACGTGTCACTTTTCAGGGGCTAAATGGAAAAAAAATCTGTTTTAAAAGGTGGTCTCACACATTTGAGTTTAATATTGTGAAAATTCAACATGAAGCAAAATCACAGAGATGCAAAGTATTTCAGCTTTCTCAGGGAACAAAAATATGAACACTAAAAATATACATTTCTCTTTGGTTTTAAAGTTTCATCAAAAAGAAGCCATTCAAAAGGCCAATGATCAAGCACGAACAGAGGCAAAGAAACAGATAAAACATAAAATTCATTGCAAACACATAGGCAGTGAAAACATTAAGGCTTTTTCTTCACATATGGGGATTTGTAAAACCAGGAATGAGTGTTACAAGTCTTAAAAGGTGTCCTGAATCAATTCAGAAGTTTGCTGGTTTGAGCTTAAGCCAAATGACTACCCAATGAAGAGTAACAGATGCACCTGATGACATAGCATTGCAGTTCAAGGACATAGCAGAAATATCACTCTAGTTCTCCCCAGTGACAGAAAAAACTATTGATTGCACATTTACAGCTCAAATGCTTTTTTTTTTTCCTCCTTTCTAGAGTAACAACAGAATTCTAAGTGTATGAAGAGCTTGTGGGTTTGGCTTCAATTCAAGGCCAAACAAAGGGCTCAGACTTTCACCACAGACTACAGAAGAATTTACAAGCTCTGTGTTCAGATTTGTGAAAACTTGTTGATCTGTCAAGCTAACAAGCATTTTCTAACAGTAGGAGCACACAACAGCACAATGTTCCTTTTGTTTTCTGATGGAAAAGTTTACAGGTACCAAAATCTATCTGAGAAAAGGTTAGCTGATAACTTGAATTCAGCTTTATCTTGTGCATTTTGCACTGAGAACCTTAATCACTGATAATTGATCTGCTGAACTGAATCACTGAAGAGAGTCAAGTAATTTGGATAACCCAGAGGCATATATTGTTTCTTTAGGCAGGAAATAGAAAGACAAAAAGAAGAAAAAATGCCCAAACAGTTCATATTCTTTCAACTTCATTTCATTCAGTGAAATGAATAAATAATTGGTTGAACATGTGAAGAAATCTCATTAATTTTTTTTATATTTAGCACGAAAATATAAATAAATACATAAACCCCACAACAGCTAATTAATTTTAAATGACACTTTTTAAAAATTACTGTTGTTATTGTCATTATTTTCAGGGTTTTACCCAGTCGTTCCTATTTTCAGGTAAACATTAAAAGAAAGCATGTATTTTAACCAGTTTCCCTTTTTTAAAGTTTATTTTTATTTTCATGGTAGAAAAGTGGTCTTCACACACATAAAGACATATTTCTCTTTCTCACTCTTCCACTTCATTTTTCCCAAAAGAGAGCAAAAAATAAGGAGGAACTATAACAACTTAAGCTAATGCACAACTTCTAAGTCATGGTTATTAATTTGTGATTTATCTTTTTAGCTTTTATGACTGATATTAATACAAAAAGCTAGGTAAATTTTTTAAGTAAAAATCTCAAGAGAGGCAAACATCTGTCAAGCAGTCTCGTTAAGAGATGAGAAACTGAGCAGAGACAACAACCCTTGGAGAAGCTGGCTTTTAACACAGGAATTGAAGAGATGAAAATAGGCTGCCAGAGAAGACAAGTGGAAAGATTTGGGTACGAGGGTCACTTCCTTGCCTCAGACTGGAACCGGAGCTCACATAAGAGAGGGAGACTGTCTGGAAGCAGTACAGCAAAACAGGATCAGGTCTGTAGAGCTCATGAAGAGCCAAGCTCATGTCCACACCAAGCACATTTTTGGGGGGGTCACCTCAGGATAGCTCTAATTTGTTGCCATCAGCTCAACCCCCATCAGCAGTTGGAGAGCATTTGGGAGTGTTTGTTTCCTCTGCATACAAAAGAGTTTTATACTTTGAGATGGCCATGAGTTCTGAATCAACAAATAATAAGTGGGGAAAACTGGGAAACTTTCCTCAAAAACACTTTGCTGATTAAAACTAAAATCTCAAGCTCCCTGTTGAAGATAAAGTTCCTCAGGACTGAGCCATTGTCTCCTATGCTGGACATAGAGGTACTGGTACTAAAATGAAATTCTTCTTTTCTATTTCCAGCTTAGCACTAAGCATAAAATTTACATTGTCTTTCCCCTTTTTCTTCCCAAAGATGTTTGACTGTTATAGAGCACTTCAGAGGTAAACAAACTTGCAACTTGAGAGTAATGCAGTTCAGAGAACTGTGTAAATGGTGAACTTCAAAAGGCAGAGTTAAAGACCTGTTTAATTTCCACAATGATTTTTAGTTTGTACCCTTCTGTGATCTCAGTGAACCAGTATGTAATGGAACAATGACTTTGATTTCTCTAACACCCTAAAATTTTACCATTTTAAAAAATATTTAAATGTCTGTCATGATGTAACTGAAATTCTTTCTCTTTTGTGTGATAAAATGTTAATGAAAACCCACAAGAAAAGTGCTATATATGACAATGTTGTACGGGAAGGAATGTATCAAATTTAGAGTCCCCGTAAGAGCTGATCCTGTATTCGAAGAAGTCAAACGAGTGAAACCTACAGTTACTGAGGCTGTTGAAGCTGAATATTCTTCGAATGCACCTTCTGATGAGAAGAGACCATTTTATGATGGTTCTTCTAGAATGGAAATAAAGCATATTACATTATGGATTATACCTGCTTTCGAAATAGTTGTTCATAGCTTTGGTACAGCAGGTATAGAAACACTGGAAATACAGTAGCATAGAGACAAACAGGACAGTTATTGAAGGTAGATAAAATTTTTTCTAAACACCTGACTAAAATTATAAGTGAAAAACTATGTTTGGGATATTCTTGTTCTTTTTGGTTCATTTCTTGTTAAACATATTACATCATCAATTCTCTTGGTTACTCTTCAGAGTGTTGATCAAGTTCTGTGGGACAGCAAGGTTACCTGGTCATCCCAGGCAGATTGTGGTTATTTAATGCACCAAAATAATTAGCAAACTTTTGGATATAGTGGTCTATTTCCGTTCTTGGGTTTTCTGTTTATTTTCTTCCTTTCTATTGTGTAGAATTTGGAAAAATATACTTTTTTGTAAATGAACCTTCAGGAATTTTTCTTTCAAGTTATAACTTGTATGTACACACTAAAAAACCCAATCCACTTTGAAAAGAAAAGAAAAATATTTTTAATTTTTACACAGGATACTATTATTAGTTACTCCATACTTTTTCTTGTAAAACTAGATAACTGAATATGGGATTCAAGAGGGAACCTCACCTTTGTATATGTGGACATTCTGGTTTTTAACTTTGTAACCTTAATACTTAAACATAAGTCGTTGAAATATTTGGGACCTGGAGATTTTGTTCATTTGTTCTCATATGCAATATACATGTATTTTAGATTCCCTGTGTTGTTTTGTTTGAAGCCAAAATAAGATTCAGTTGCTAGAGTAAATCAATCTCATTTCTGTTTCTAGCACTTCTTGTGATAAATCTATTAAACATTTTTTCCTTCTTGTTTTTGAGACTGTAATGAACAGAAAATTGCTTCCTTCCTCTCTCTCTCTCTCTCTCCTTCCCTTTCCTCTATTGCATTTTATTTAATATTCCAAGGGCAAAGACAGTGATTAACAACCAGCATCTCATCTGAGCTCCCATTTTCAAACACAGCAGGTCAAAAAGCTGGTTTAGCTGAGATATTATTCTAAGATATGAAATTCTGGTCCCAGGTGAGGCTCTCCAGGCCACAGAAAATGAAGCCTGAGGGTGCACAGTATTTCTTAGCTGTACTTTGTGTGACACTGATTTCCATGATCCTTTCAAGCTTACTTATTGTCTATATTCAATGATATTTTCTCCTTATACTGACTTATTCCATTTCCATTCCCACCTTAAAAAAAAGTAGTTTAAAAGTATAAATTAAAAGGAAAAAATAAAAGCATACCTCTAACACATGCGTTCTATTTCTAAAATTGATGGCCTTCTAAGGAACCTAAAAACAATATTTTACCTTTTCATTGTAGGAATTGTTTATCTCATTTTTTGAAACATCTATTTCCAGAATAACTTTATAGGAAATCTAAAAATAACATTAAAACAGAGTGAAATGTAGTAAAACAGCCTAACTTCACAAAGTTCTAAGTACTTATTAGTTTCTACACAAATTCATTGTATTTTCTCATTGGTTATTTCACAGTAGTAATAATACTAATAATGATAACATTTTTTATTTTATAACCTAAATACAGTTTCCATTTGGAAATTTCAATTAAACTTCCCATTGTTTCTCACATAGCAATACTTCTCTTTTTACACCTGACTGGTTACCTCCAAAACCTTTGGATTTTTCTAAGGTGAGGAACTACTGGCCCACAAGTGTGGAAACACCTACTGCTATGGAAGTTTTGAAAACCTCAAATACACTACAAAAAACACTCTAGCAGACACAAATAGTCTTTAAAGTCTTCAAAATTTTGGTTGCTTTTTTCCTTTGACAAATATTAATTCAGAGCTAAGAAAAGTTAATTACGATACAGACCTCAAAAACATCTATCCTCTCCAATACATTGCAAGTACAAAATGAAAAGATTAACACACCAAGCAGTTCCAAGTATGCATATAAGGAGCTGAAAAAATGTAGACGTCTTTTGTTTTCCTTCACTGAAACTTCTTGATCACAACAAGCATAAGTGATTGGTCTTAACTATTTTGTGATGCTCAGTTCACTTCCTTGATGAGTATATTTCTGAGCTCAAAATATTGGAGCAAAAGGGGTTTGTTACTGTTCCTTTACAGAGGAACAAAAACCTGGTTTCAAAGCATTCAAATTTTAAGTCACCAAGAATCATTATTGCCTTCTGAAGCAGTACCTTAACAATAATTTCTTATTTCTCCCTCAGTACATGCACACATGTACATTGATACATTTTATTTACTGCTTGAGTTACTCAGATTTTCCACCATTACAATTAAAATTAAAAGGAGATAAGGATTTATATGTTATTACATGAACCTGATACCTCTGCAGTCAAAAACTTTCACTGCATTCCTAGAAGAATCCTGAGATGAAATTCAAAGTCCTCAGACATCTCCAACATGGTCTTATAGACCTATATGGCCTGCCTTTGTCTTTTCCAAAGTCATAAAAAGGTCCTGGAATATTCTGCATGAAATTGGGACAGAGGATTTCTACAGTTATATATTGAGTTTTATGACAAAATCAAAAATATTCTTTGAGGAATAAGAGCATGTGTTCACAAGATCACATGAAGACTGCAATTGCAACTAGGAAATCTTTCTCATTCTAATTGGAAGAACCATTTGGACTCTGCCGAGACAATTTGATGTCATAGGGTCTGTCACTATAGTAAGGCTCAACACATCCTAGTACAAACCTTATTTTGATTAAAAACTTCTAGTACATTATGAAAGAAATCTGCCATAAGAGTTTTCTGTTCAATTACTCTCCTAAATAAGAAGTGATTTTACTTGCCAAAAACACCCCTATACATTCTCCCTTTCAGGTTCTTTACAGGTTTTTTCTGCTTTCAAGTAAATAAATAATAATTCCTATATTATTGTGTTATATTCATAAACATCCTCAATGCCTTGACACTACACACATCTGTGCTCACACTGAGCTCCTTTTTTCAGTCTCTGGACCCAGCACTTGGGACGATGATTCAGTTTCACAACAGAATTTAATGAACTCCTCTTGTCAGTACCACTGTAGTTTTTTTCTGAGGTCTACATGTTACTGTGGAGCATGCATCCACAAAAAAAAAAGAGTTTAGGAAGCTTCTTAATTGTTGTTTAAAGCCAGACCTGGATTCTACAGAATTGGCATTTTTTGTTTGTGCATACATGAGATTCTCATTTTAGAGCTCTTGTTTCTGACACCTGTCACATATTCCTACGCTGCTGACAGTTCATATGATTTTTGTAAAACTTAAAAGAGCTCTGACAATAGTAAGGACACCAGCTTCATAAGGAGTATATCAACTGAGATTTGCCTTTAGAAATGTGCAAAGAATGAGTGTGTGTGAGTTCAAACCCACCAGCAATTCATAGTGCTAGCTGAAATTATTTTACATTGAAATGCCACTTTTTGTCTACCGTTAGAACTAAATGGAAACAGATAAGTAGTGTTGTAGTCTCCAAAGTTTCACCAGCTTCTCTATTTAGATATATCTCTTTTTGTCTCCTTTCTTGGAGCCAATGAAGATATGGCTAAAGATGGAAAAGAGTCAGGAGTTGCAGTAAAGTTAGACAGCTCTGATTGAGATTGATGGGCTTTAATAACATTCTCATCCATGAAAACTACTGATAATGCTCACACCAACTACAGATTCCAGACACAGTTCTACATGTCCATGAACCAAAATACATCAAAAATATTTACACCCTCATGAAAAACTTTATATCTGACGTGAGTTTAGTGACCAATATTTGTTGTTAAGGTAGAGATGGCCATGATTTACATGATTCTTATTCTCAGAAATCAGTACCAATATCAGAATTTTCAAAATAGAAGAAACAAGTGGATACTTATTGAGTAATATAAGAAAATGCAATATGCCTGTAGCAGTAGCTTTGAAAATTATTCTTATTGCTGATTGACCATAGTGTTGGGATTTTTTATTTCCTGAAGGTTGTAAACAAATGTTCTCTTATTTATTGTTGGCTGTTGGTTTTTGGGGGGAAAATGATGCTGTTTTTTTTAAAAAATTGCTTATTTATTTGTTGACTGGATACAGGAATATGGAATAAATCTGTGACTACAATGGGTAAATTTCTCATTTTTGGGAAGATGTGGAATGAGAACTGAACACAGCATGTAGCTGCTTGTTCAAAGTATTCATAACTGAACGTGAAATAACATGGGAGAAGATATCTTTTGGCATCTCAGTTAATAACTCAGACTGCGCTAATATGACAATATAATATATTGTCTTTGTATAGTGTAAGTCTCTTAATGTGTAACTTCTGATAATTAGAGTATCAACATGTAGATACATGAATGGATTGCACCCAGCCTAGCAGATCTAAGAACAAAACAAGTTTTTAAGAATTAATAGTAAAATTATCAACATAAAATTAAATTTTCATACCATTATGATGCTGTTATGATGTATACAATGGCAGGGTGCCTATCGATAAGCAACATAAATTTATCTGTCTCTGAATTCGACCATGAATTTCTTGGTCCTGATTTCTTGGGAAAAACAGATCTATAGTTTGTAAGCTCTTCGTACATTATGCTTTACATATAAGAAATAAATGTTATTCTGTCATCCCATTCACTTCACAGGGCAAAGATGGACCTCTGCTCGGCTGTTGTAACCATGTTTTCCAGTGGCATCCCCTACTCACAGGATAAAGGATTATTTGCAGGTGGTCACAGGATTAATCATGACCCAGCTATGGTGGGACCACTGAAGATTGTGCCACATACCTGCCTGATTGTCCAAATATATAAACTCAACTATCCCAAATGAAAGTTGAAATATTGCTGGTTATACACCACTGAAACTCAGATATAGCTGCTAAGATGCTGGCAGGTGATTTACTTCTCTTGCTTGATTATTGTTCCCCAGATGTGTATACTCTAAATTGTGCAGCCTCTACCATAATAAGAAAAGCAATTTCTTGCTTCTATCTCCTTTTCTGTCAAAATATTTTTTTCATCAAAATACCTACTAAGTACTTTAAGCCCATGCTGCAATTTTTTCTATTCTCTATAAAATATATGCTAATATTTCTCAATATCAATATTAATTTCTACTACATTTTTCCAGAATGCCAACTTTTGCTATCTGGAATCTATCAAGAAAGAATTTTGATGGTGCTGCATAGACTGTGTCCCCTTTGCAATAGTCTGTTTTCAAAACTGTCGTTTCCCTTGACAGGAATAAGATCTTTTAGCAGCATGTTAAAAACAGAGATAAAACATAGTCATACAAATTTCATAGCCATGTACACCACCAATTTTCTCTAGATAACTGATACCAAGTACTGGTAAATTAATGTCTTTCAAGGGTTCCAGGGGAGAGAGGTTACTACTCTTTTACTCTTCAGTGGGATCACTTAAGAGAGCTGTTGAAAACTCAGTACAGATAATGGATTCTAATGTCACACAAGCTGAGAGGAAAGGAGTGTGCAATTTACACATTTTGCTCTAGTGGTAGTATTGATTCTGTCCCATGAACCAACTTGTTCCCACATAAGACAAACATAAAACTGTCTGAACTGAAATGCACCAATCTGTCCAAAGCATCTGTTTCTGGAGGAAGAGAGAGAGAGGAAAAAAACAACCTAGAATAGCAAGGAAGGACATAGCTTCCTTTTTGGTCTGCTAATGGTCCCATCTGTGAAAATAAAGGGTGTGAAAACCATCAAAAATATCCAGGAACTTTTGCAAGGTGGACAGAGAAATATGCTTTCATTCTGACAACCTTGAACTTTCAGAAAGACGTGATAGAGAAAAAACTAAATGGTAGGAAATATGGAAGTAGCAAAGAGGGCACTGGATGGTGGTGTGGCTTAACCCCATGTGGCAACTAAACCCCACACAGCCGCTTGCTCACTTCCTAGCAGTGGGATGGAGCAGAGAATCAGAAGGGTAAAAGTGAGAGAACTCATGGGCTGAGATAAAGACAGTTTAATAGATAAAACAAAGCCATGCACACAACCAAAGCAAAACAAGGCATTCGTTCACCACTTCTCATGGGCAGGCAGGTGTTCAGCCATCTCCAAGAGAGCAGAGACTCCATTGTGTGTCATGGTGACTGGGGAAAACAAATGGCATCCCTCTAAATATCTCCCTCTGCCTTCCTTCTCCCCACCCCATCCCCCCC